>JAJQOW010000374.1:87500-123379 GCA_037975125.1 Latrodectus hesperus | reverse complement strand
TGTGTGTGTGTGAAAGGAAAGATGCTCTTAAAAACCCTTATTTTTTGAAAGATAGATTTTAGAATTTAAAAATTTAACAAATTTTAAGATATTTTAACGTCTTAAGAAATTTTAAGGCAAAATGTCAAAAAATGTCCTTATTTTGTAGTTTCAATATTTTAGTTCTAATGAGCACCGAGAATTATGCCATTCTTTTCTGCATATTATCGATAGACAATTTCTATGCATTTTAAATGTTACTTATTTCTTCTCACTTGCAATTTTTGGTTATTAGTTGAAATACTATGTTTCATTTGAGTGTCGTATATGTATGAATATGTTGAAATATAAAGAATTTAATTAAATTTCAATTAAAATAAACTATATTAATATTCATGTTAGTTTTAGGTTTGTCTATTACTTTCTTTTAAACTTTTCTCCATTCATTTGTAAAGTTAAAAACAAATTTTACCATATTTATGTAAATCAACACTTTCATTAGTTTAGATTAAAAAAGAAAGTTGGAATTGTATCATTTCATGTATTTCGTAAGTGCTTGCAGATAGCAAAATAATTACATTTGTTACCATCAAAGAGCAAACGTTTGATAATTAACATTATTTTATTAAGGAAATTTTATTTGTTTTCTAAATATCAAATACTTAATAGTTTATGAAATTAACTTTGTTTCAGAGAATAAATTTAAATTTGCATAAGCTATAATTAAATTTATAAAGAAAACATTTGTAATTAAAACTAACATTACATGTCACATAAATAAATCTTAATCACTTATACATTACTCACACTAGACAGTATTTATTCCGTTAACAATAATTAAATAAGAAGATTTAAAATAATCTTCAGCTGCATTATCATTTCAATAGATTTACTTTAAAAATAAAAATTCAATTTATTTTCCTCAGACTGAAATTGCACAAATGTACGATGCCACGCGCGTGATGTTAGAAGCTTTCAACCGTCTTTTGAAAAAGAAACCAGATATATTCCGTAATAATTTTCGAAGAGGTGAAGTCTATAACAATGGGACCAAAGGCATCCATTGTCATCAAACTCCAGTGATGCATTGGGAGCATGGAGAACGAATAACAAGATTTTTGAAAAAGGTGTGTTGTGTTATTCATATATCACATATATGATTCGGACCTAATTATTGATATAGCATTATACTTTTTGTAAAAATGGATTATCTTTAAGAATGAAAACTATTTTATAACTTTCAATTTGTGTCGTGAATGTCCATCATGAATATCAGGATTAGTTCATTAAATAATTTAATTAAATAAACACATATTAATACTAAATCAAATACAAATTTAATTTATAACTATAGAAAACAATACTAAAATGCTAAATATAAGATTAACTATGGTAAATTTGACAATATTTCATGATTAGCCGTTTTGTATTTATAAAAATAGACTTATATTAAATAAAATTGTTAAAATAAACTAAGTCACTACTTTATGAAATTTTCTAATTAAATAAAAACAATTGTTTTTATAAATTTTATTTTATAAAGAAAAAATTATATATATTTTTTTATTGTTATAACATCAATTGCTATAAAATTTATTAGTAGACTTATAAAAGTATCTAGTAAGCTTACCTTTTTTTTACATTTCAAAAATTTTATCTTTTAATTACGCATGCTTAATCAATATTTTAGATAAACCCTTATTAATCGCTTCACCTGTCAAGGATGACAAAGTAAAAATGAATCAAATGTTGGATAGAAAACATTTAAAAAATATGATTTCTTTCGTTAAAGAAAAAAATATTGCTAAGGAAATATAAAAAGAATTAAAGGATTTACTACAGAATTATTCTGAGCAATTTAAAAATTTCAAAATGTTATTGGAATGCTTAACTTTTTCTTTCGTAACATTTATAGATGAACAGTTTTAATCAAAAATTTAAAAATAGGACTTTCGATTAATTTACCAACAGTGTTGCACAACATGAAATTTTGATTTACAAAAAAATTCTAATAATTATAATGATTACAATTATGTGAAATAATTGAGTTTATTAGCAGTTTGGTATACTTAAAAGAATCATTTAAGAAAAATGTATAAATACAAAAATTATTTTTTTAAGTTTCTCTTCGTTTTTTGTTAACAAAATTATATGCTCACTTAATTACTTTTTTCACAATGAAAAATTTTAAATATTTACTGTGTTGTACACACAATATACAGAATTATAATAATAAATATACTTCTATTTAAGTATATTAACAACAAATGAAATGTACTGACTTTTTATTATTATTTGGTACCCATTTAGACAGATATAAGTGGACTGACTGGAAACATCACATTTGATGAATCGGGGTGGAGAAAAAATTTTACTGTAAATATTGTGGAAATGTCAATGAATAGTGAGATGGTGAAGGTAAGAACTTTAATTAACTCTTTTAGATAGTGAAATTGGTTTCTAAGAACAAATCTCTATTACACAATTTCATAGAAATTTTTCTATTCAAAACAATTTTTGAAAACATATAAATTATTTAATTTTAGTATAAAGTTGATAGATACAAATGCAGTTTTTCACTAGATTATATTGTTGTTTTATGATTGCAAAAATATTATTGTAGTTCAAATGTATTAAAATACAAATATTTAGAATGCTTTCAAAAATTATTTCATAAGATTCAAAAATAAGTTGTTAAATTTCAAAAATTTATTTGTTTAACATTATTTAAATCAATATGATGATTAATGCATTAATTTTAGAATAGTTTGACTTTCTAAAAAGCTCTTTGCTTATGCCCCTTTTTCTTAAGTAAAATTATGTATCTAATACTGACAAAATTTCTTGTAATTTCATAAATCCCAAATACACAGTGCTGAACAAATTTATTTACGAAAAGTTTCTTAATGAACTTTAAGACAGTTAAATTTCTTTTTTTATCAATGTAAGAGTCATTAAAATGTTAACAATCATTTACTTTTCACTCGTCTGCTTCTTAGAAGTACATATATTTTAATTAAATTATTTTAATATGTGATAGTTACAAAATAGTTTAATATCGTCAGATCTTAATAATTTTTAAAAAATAATAAAACTTGTTTAACAGCCTATATTAAATAAAATTTATCAAAGACATCAATGAATTATGAATCAGGTTCGAATATCAAGGACTTGCCGAAATATTATAGGGAAAATAATACATGTTAAAATAATTTTAAAATGTTATATGGACTTACAGAATTTGGAGGAAGATATTAATATTATGCCAAAAAATTGACTTCATAAATATGTATTGATATTCATTAATTGTATTGACTGACAAATATGTATTGTTTCTTTCGTTTTTTTGTTATAAATTGATAACATTTTCTTACTTTTAGATAGCTCATTGGTCAGATTCTGATGGCTTACAACTAATTCCCCCAATTACAAAAGAATTCCGCAAGTTGCTGGCTTTGAAAACAAGACATACATAGTTACAAGTATTTTGGTAAGTTTTATGTCTTTTAAATAAAAACAAATTTACAAATGAGGATTTCTTATATTCTATAAGTAAGAACTTTTCTAAAAGAAACGAAAAAGTTAGTAGAAAAGCACCGGTATATTCATACAAACTTAAAAACTTACAGTATCAATCATATATAATGCATTCTTATAATACATAATAATTATGAATTATTTTTTTGGTTTGAGATCTGATTTCCCACCATTGTGGTTAGAGGTGCAGGAATATACTCATTAAAAAATTAATATTCCTTCAGTTTATTTTAACCAAAAATTAAAATCCATGCATGATAAAACCATAATATGCGTTTGATCTACACATTTGTGTTATAAAAAATAATTAATTGCTTCAACTCTATTCAACTACAGTTACTAATACTTAATGTAGGCAGTTATAAAAGTTAATTTAATTTAAATCTAAGAAAAGAAGTATATATATATATATATATATATATATATATATATATATATATATATATATATATATATATATATATATATATATATATATATATATATATATATATATATATATATATTATATATATTTTTATCTCTCTCATTTCATATCCATGGTACTATAACTGAAATGGAGTAAGTCACTAGGATGAAATTAAATATGGTTATAAAGATGCGTAAATTCAAGTAAATATATTCCTCAAAATTAAAAATTTATAGAAACATAAAATTTAAAATCTCAAATAATAATAATAAAGGGATAATAAATAATATTATTATTTCTTTCTGTGTTAGTATTTTTGCCTATCTGAATTAAAATATCACAAGAATATTTAAAATAGTCCTTCAAAAGATATCACATCATTTTTTTAAAAGGATAAGAACTTAAATAAATTCAAATATTAATATAATTAATTATCTAAGTCAGGCACAAAAAATTTAAAATTAAAGCACATTTTTTTTAATTTATAAATTAAAAGTATATAAAGGTATGTAAAGTTTATTTTCTTAATGGAAAAATAAAATTCAGTTTTTTATATAATTTTAATATAAAAAATAAATGTTAATTAAGCAATTATGCAAGTTATTTAAGATACTTAATATTTTATAGTAAAAATTCATGAATGATTTTAATTGGGATCAAATATTAAATATAAAAAAGAAACTAGTATCAATTTCTGGTAAGCTTATTTGTAAATAGAAAACAATTTATATAACCATTGCAAACATAAATTATTCAAAAGGAGCTATCTAAAATAAATACTTCAAAACAAAAATAATAAGGTCTTCTTCCAAATAAATATCAATAACTCATCACTTCAGTTCCTTCACAGTTTTCACAAACGCTTTATTTGTTATCTTTTAATTTAGGGAAATCCATAAAATACCTTATTACGTAAGGGAGAAGACAATTAGCTTGTTTAAAAATTAATAAAAATTATTTGTTACGTTCAGTAAACCTTTATTATAGCTAATGTTTCCTTACATTTTAAAATATTTTATTTCAAATACTTTACTTGAACTTGAAATAATGTAAGTAGATAGCCCAGCAGTTACGCGATTATATCTATATACAACATCTATGTAAAATGCATTAGATATATCAAATAAAATACTTTAGCTACAGTGCAATGTTTACATAAATTTAAACTAAGATGTTATTCATACCAAATTCATTTCTAAAGTGAAAGAATTTTATGTAAAACAAATTTTATGTAAAAGTTAAAAACATAGTCATAACTTTGTTGCTGAACTAATGTTAAAGTCATTGTTTGGTTGGTGTTTTTCATCCTAAAATCAATCCAAACCATTTTTCCAACGCATTAATACTTTAATTTTTAACAAATTTATAGTTCTGTGAAATTCATGAAGTTTTTATTATTTAATTGAAATAAATTGAAAATCAACTTCATTGCAACTTGTAATTTCAAGCGTAAACATTTATTAATCTGCATTAATCATGACTCTCTGCTCACAAATTATTTGAACATGAAATCAATTGTGGAGTTGACTTAAATACACTCGCAACTTTAAAAAGACATCGTCATAAAAATGAACTTTCTATGTCATGCCTCACCTTATCTTAATTACTAATCTTCGAGAATCTGACCTGAAGTTAAGTGGAAAGAAAGAAAAGGAGAGAACATGGTAAAGAATTCTTGGTTCCCGTGCAGAATTTATTCCTTTACTTTAGTTCACTAATGGGAACATTTTATCTCATAATCAATTTGTTCCACCTCTTTAGTTCTAAATTAAAGGTTTTTAGCAGAGATTAGGTCATTCTTAACATTTTTTTCATTTAGTGTCTTCAATGTTATACAGTAAGATGCTCTGGTGGTTTGTAAGAAACCATAAAATAGAAACAATACATTAACTTTGAAATATTAAGGATGAAAAAGTTTTTTCATTAGTAAAACAATTTTAGGTGGAAAAGAAAATTAAAGGTTGGATGAAAACTCATTTATTTTACAGTTTGTAAGTCAGGAAACAGTTTGAACAAAATTTTATATTTTCTAAAAAAAATTATCTACCGGATCATTTAAAACCCAAAAGAAAGTTTTATTGAAATCTTTCAAAGAATATTATCTTATTTATATTTTCTGCATTTACAAATCAGCTCTTCAAAACTTGTTCTTCTTTTTCCATTTCTTTTATTCGTCCTAGGGACACTTATTATTGGTTCTTATTTTTTTTATAAATAAAAATTCCTTGTATAATTTTTGCTTATTTTTTATATAGTACGTAATTATTAAAACCTTGGTTTTAAATTTGCTGTAAAATAAAACAAAATGTTAGCTTATTTAAAAATTAATAAAATTATTTGTTATGTTCAGTAAACCTTTATTATAGCTCACGTCTCCTTACATTTTTAAATATTTTATTTCAAATACTTTATTTGAACTTGAAATATTTTAAATAGATATTCCAGCAGTTATGCGATTATATCTATATACAACAACTATATAAAATATATTAGATATATCAAATAAAATACTTTAGCTACAGTGCAATGTTTACAAAAATTTAAACTAAGATGTTACTCAGACCAAAATCATTTCTAAAGTAGAAGAACAAAACAAATTGTATGTAAAATTTAAAAACATTGTCATAACTTTGTTTGCTGAACTAAAATTAAAATCATTGTTTGGTTGTTGTTTTTCATCCGAAAATCAATCCAAAGCATTTTTACAACACATAGATACTTTAATTTTTAACAAACTTATAGTTCTGTGAAATTCATGAAGTTTTTATTATTAAATACACAATAAAATGTTTTATTAAAAAACATATCTAATAGTTCAATTGGATAGTGTTTTTAGTTTTAATTAATTGATCCTTCTGTAAAATTTGCTTTCATTTAACATATTCTATTGTTAGTTTATTTTATAAACATTAATATAGTTAAAATGCTCTATAAACCCTAAAGAAAACATATATAATATAGAAGTATATTTAATATTTTTATGGGAAACTTATCCTTTAAAATTTCTGCACATATTTTTTCCAATACAGGAGGAACCATACTTGATGTACAAAGTAGCAGAACCAGGAGTTATTTTGGAGGGAAATGATATGTTTGAAGGCTATTGCAAGGATTTAGCTGATTTAATTGCCGACAATTTGAAAATTAGTTTTATAATAAAGCTAGTTAATGATTCCGCTTACGGAGGCAAAGATCCTACTTCATCTGTTGGTTGGAATGGAATGGTTGGTGAACTTATTAGAAAGGTAAAATAGTAAAAGTATTTTCTACATGAAACTTAATTTTAATAAAACAGATTAAATATACCATGTATACTATAAGTAGTTTATAAATTAAAGAAATATTTTACTATTCTAGATAGAGGGAAAATATGTATCATACACTTATCTTCAATAAAATTAAAAAAATTATTTGATAGAAATTAAGGTATTTACAAATATAAATAATTTTATATAATTATGCATATAAATATAGTTGAATAAGTACACATTAACTCAAACTGGAAAAATATTTTACATTGGTTATATTATTAATTTTTAACAAATGGTTGAGTTTTATAGTAAATAATATTTCTAGACTAACTGTGGTATTCATTTTATTATAGCGTCATGCTATTTTATACTTTTATACTTGTTTGGTAGAGCCCATCTCAGGTCTAGATATCGTTAAGCAGATATGAATATCTCTCTATATTTATTACGAAATAAGTCTTCTCTAAAATTTAGTCTCTTCAATGTAAGATATTTGAAGTTGAATCTTCCACTACAGTCTCATCAAAATAAATAATTAGTTTTTGTAGGTACAAATTTTCCAAACAGCAGGATAAATAATTTTTCTCGTTGTTTTATAATGTGAGGAAATTTTACACATGTTACATATCATTTCATTGTTTTCAATTCCTTCTGTATCCTCACAGAGGAAGAAAAATATATTTCTATTGTTTGGGAATGAAAAGATAAGAAGGCGAGATGTTTAATTGAAATTTTCAGTCATTGTTAATATAATTAATTAAATAAGATTACTTGTCAGTGTTTTGAGGGATAAATTCAAATGGATCTAAGCAATTTTTTAGAAATCAATATTCTTTCTATGTAATTTAAAAATACATATTTTAATATTTTGAACTGTTTCCTAAAACGGAAATAAATGGGAAGCATATGCTTAGGATTCTATTCTTAAGAATACTGATGTCTTTACAAAAGAACTGGAAAAAGTTTTAGACTGTTTTCTTGGTATTTTCATAGTATTACTGATTTAATTTAGGAAATCAAATCTTACAATGTGAAGCTAAAGATTTCACTTAATCTTTACGTCCCATTTACATGCCAAATAATATTATTGTTAAAGAATGTTATAATTTATTAAAATTTAATTAGCAATTTTTATAAAATTCTAATTTTACCTTTTAAAAACATTGTTTTAAACAAGAATTTTGATTTTAATAGATTTTAATTGTATATAGAGACACTCGAACATTTTTTATCAATTGTAAATTAACAAAATTAATACATTAATCAACGTTAAGCACATATATTATTTTTGCTTTTTTAAAATTAGGTAAGTTCTCAAATATTTCACTTAGTCCATTTTCATCAAATTTGTTACCATTATTTTACTTAGAGCATTTAAATCATAATTTAATTTCTTATATCTATGAAATTACATAATAGTTCCCCGTACCAACTCATTTATAAGCAAAAATGAAAACTGAATTTATCATGCAATAATTTATATGGAATAAGTTCCTGCAGATATAGATTTAAAAGAAACAATCCATCCATTTTCTTTCTTTTTTCAGGATGCAGATATGGCAATTGCTCCTTTAACGATCACTTCTGCGAGAGAAAATGTAATCGATTTCACGAAACCTTTCATGTCCATGGGAATCAGTATAATGATCAAGAAACCCATGAACAGGTTGCCAGGTGTATTTTCGTTCATGAATCCCCTATCGGAAGAAATCTGGATGTGTATCATCTTCGCTTATGTTGGAGTATCTGTAGTTCTATTTCTAGTTAGCCGATTCTCACCCCATGAGTGGCGTTATGAGGATAACTTCATGGGTCCATCTGCTTCCAATGATTTCAGTTTGCATAACAGTCTTTGGTTTTCTTTGGGCGCCTTCATGCAACAGGGTTGTGACATTTGCCCCAGGTACAAGGGAATTTGATGTTAGGCATGATTGTATTGATGTACTTCTATGCTCATCCCGTTGCATTAATATCCTCCATTTTGACACTTCTTTTTTTATCTATAAATTTTAATAAACAGTTATACTATGTTTAAATAACAACTGAAAAAAATAATAACTGATTAAAATAAAATTACGGTTGAATCATACTGTTTAAATATAAATGTGTTTAACTAAGTAAATCTAATTTTCCATAAGAAAAAGCAATTTTTATATGTCCAGTTTAAAATACATTTTACAGAGTATAATTTTATATTGAGTATTATTCCTTGTCTTCCATTTTATTGTTACGTTAAATATACATATAATACTCATGTAGCTAAAGTAATTTCATCAAAATAATATACTTTAAAAATAACCGTAATACTATATCTTATCATTTAAAATACATTACGTATTAAATTACAACAGCAAGTATAAAATAATATTTTGAATTCTAATTTTTTGGTAAAAATAATTCATAGGGAAATAAGCATTAATATATATATACAAATGTATATATATACATATATATATACATATAATCATACTTTCTTCATATGAAATTATTTTATATACGTAAAATATCTGTAATTACTTTGAAAAGTAATTAATCCTCATTCTCATAAATTATTTGAGCATTGTTTCAATTAAACTTTTTAATATAGTTTTTCTGTTGACATTTATCACTTTATTAAAGATTAAAAAATGGTTATTTTTTATTAGTCGCTTTTGCCTTGGCAGTATTTAAATCTTACATGTGCTTACGTTGAAGTATTATAATCAGGTCCCTTGACTTGTGCATTTGAAATATTTAACTTAATAAATTTCTATTTTTTCCTTTTTTGTTTGTTTTAGGTTCAAATGACAAAAATTTAATTTTTGTCTTTATTAGATTTTGTCAATGAAAAATTAAGGGAAAATATCAAAAATTTAAAGTATGTTTAATTGCTTTAAACGCGTTTGTAATAAAGGAACTGGAATTCATAGAATAAAATATCACGATTTTTGAATTTATGATTTAGAGTAAATTTATAATCTATAAAATTTTATTTAGCTTGATAAAATAACACTATTCATTAGTATATTTGTTTCAAGCAATAAAATTTGCAATATGTTTATTTTAAAAAATATATCTTTAGCTCCTTTATAAACCACAAAACATTTTCTTGTAACATAAAACAGAATCAATGTTCGTTTCTGTGATAATCATCTTTAAATCATATTTCAATGTATATGAGGTGATAGAAAATACCATGCATCATCATCTCGCATTGCCCATAATGTAATCACAATTAAATTTACGTTATGATTTATTATTGATTATTAAAACAATTTACAGTTAATATATGCACATTTTAATTACTTAATAATTCATGATATTTAATGCTTATTAAACCTATATTAGGGAAAAGAAAATTTTAACTTCCCTGAATGTAAAACATTGTTCCTAATATTAATGAACACAAGTTTCTCCAAAAGCATTTCCCTTGCTTACACCATAGATGAGCCCAAGCACTTCTCCTATGATTAAACCTTACTCAATTAAAGTTATTATTTTTCTTTCAATTTTTATTTCTGCCCTGCTCTTTCCTTTTCTTCCACAAAACTGCTGTGCTCAATTCTGTGTCGATCTCAGTTTTCCCAGAGTATTGTTGGGGCAGACGTCACATTCAATTGTTACGTGTTGACGTCTTAAGAAGACCGAGAGTGTTGCATTTTATACTAAAATATACATATTTGTATTTGTAAATGATGCATAAATGTATAATACAGTTAATGATACTTTTGCTGATATGCCAGGTAAGTTAATAGAATGAAGATTAAAGGCTGCGTCCAAGTGCACAGTTTTCAAAAGGTAATGTTTTACTAGCATTTATTTCTGAGAATTTTAAATGCCAAAATAACTCAATATAAACATCATTTAAGAACAATGTGAAAATCTAAATATGAATTGAAAATATGATAAATATATAACATGAAAGAACAATCTCTTAAGAGATTGAGATAAACGAAAATTTAATAGCTAATAGAGATTCTTCTTCTCTCTCTCTCTTTCTAGTATTGAAATACAAAAACGTAGTTTTCATTAATTTTTGATTTTTTAATATTAATTTAGCACTAAATTTTAAGATTTTGTTTAACAATATATTTCAATATTTTATTTTTATCTGAATCAATTTCCCTCAGTGAGCTTTTTTCAAATCACACAATTTGCTTAAAGTGAAATCAAAGAAAAATACAAAATATTTCATTTGCAAATATCTTGCATTATCACATTTCTGATACTAAATAGGAACATAAAATAATAGAATTATATTCTATCCCTATTTAAAGAAAAAGAATAATATTTTCTTAAATAGAATATCCATAAGTAAGTAATTATGTCTCAATATATTTTTTGTATTGTCAAACAAACGTAAATTCCTTGTCAAAACTAATGCATAACTAAACTCGATTATTCAATTTTTCAAAACAGATTAAATTACAGCATCATCATATAATTAATATCAATATCTTAAATTATTTGTTTATATTCCTTACTGCTTAAAAATTAAAATTTAATTAATTAAATTTAATAAATTAATTAGCTTAAAAATTTACTCTCGTGTCTTATTATAGAAAACTTATTTTGAAATTTATTGTTGAAAACAAATTTTATTATTGAAAACTAATATTTAACTTATAGTTATTTAATATTTTGCTTTAATAATTTCATAAATAAGATCAAATTACTTTCAATATTCATCAAATGTTTGTCTAACCTTTAATACAAAATGAAATTTTCTTTTTGCTAATTAACTGCTGACGAAATGCATTTTCCAGATAAATAATTCAGTTCTCCGTTAAATGTGCGGTTCATTATTTTTAATGCAAAATGAAAGGATAAAATCAATGAAAATAACTAAAATACTTAAATAATTATCAGTCTTGATTTTGTGAGATAAAAATTTGCTTAAAAATTGTTGAGCTTAAAACGAAGGAAATAATTAGAATATATAATTTTATTAATCTATAACGAGAATACACCGTAGAAAAACAAAATAAAAAAGTTAATCACCCTTGATACCATAAATCAAATTAATAAATATCTTACATTTTGAACATTCAGAAAAATTCTAAATTAAATGCGCAGATGCTTTAAGTAACTTTAAATTTTTAATAATATTGCAAAGATTAGTAATCTTATACCTAAGAGAATTTAACAAAATGATTATTTGAAAAAATTCAATTGAATTCATGTTTCATAATGAATTTTCTGCTTATTTAGTCTTTGAAATTAATCTGGACTTTTGTGAATTTATCTTACATTATTATACGATGCACTAAACTAATTAAATTTTCAATCACAAAGATATTAAAAGCTACCACATACCAAATGAAAATTTTAATAACGTTGTTTTCAATTTAGTTCAGTTCCTCATGCTTTCAAGGGAAGGACATTTTCTTATTAAATACACAATTCTTTTTTAACAGCAATAATTTACTACTGTTTGTATGATACTATTCTAATCACAAATTGATTGCAAAGCATAATAATTGGAAAAAATTATATGTTGATAAAATTTTCAGTGATGATTCTAGATATCACTTGAAAACGATTATTTATTCTCTCATTTAAACTATATGCAATGAACGATGTCAAGCGAAACCAGTTATATTTTAAAAATTATCTACATCTATTAAAACACTTTATAGAGTTACTATCACTTGCTTTGTCAGTTATAAAGTAATGTAAAATAATATTACAAAAGAAGAAGCTAGCAATCACAAAAAAATGGGGGGAGTTGTGTTCTTACAGACAACTTTTACTACAACTTTTGTTTATATTTATTCGGCTATGAATAAATAAACATCAATATTTCAAATTTATATAATTACTTAGTTTCGATAAGAGAATTCTAATTAATAAAATATCCTTTATTTAATTTTGTTTCTACTATTACAAAATACTTGAAATCAATGAGAACTACTAGTTAAAAACCTATAAAAATTGAGAATCATTCCGTTTTTAAATACGTTACTCTGGAACTCTTGAAATAAAGGTAAGTTTTTTAAGTATATTTGTTATTGAAAGTAGAGAAGACGCAATGATATGTCTATAATAAATTTTCCTCAAATTCTGTATATTTAAGAATTAATTCTAAACGTATATTGTTTGGAAAATAAGCAGATTAATATTCTACTTTCTGTTTATGGAATGGAATGGTTAAATTTATCAGTCTTCTCAGTTTGAATATGTTAATTAAGATAAGTGGGGAAAATGTTGTTATTTCAAAGAATAATTTACATATAGTTTTTGTTAAATTATCCTTTGAAATAATTTATTTGTAACCACTGTTCTTATTAACAGTTTCTTATTTTGATTTTCCTTAAAATTTTAAAACTTTTACTAAAATGATTAAAAAACAAATAAATAGCTGAGTAAGTTTGAAGTTTTTATCGGACTTATTCACTTTTCATTCTTTTATCTTCTAAGTTTCACCGTTTGAATATTTATACAGATTCTGAAAACATAAACTTTATAAAATACTAATAGAAATGCTTAAACAATTAATCTTCAGAAAATAAGATTTGATATATGTGTATTCTATCCCTTTTCTATATCCGGTTCTGTACCCGTCAAGTTTGCTATAGCTTTTAAAATAAATCTCAAATTATTTAGCAAAGCATTATAAAACTCTATACAAGTTAAATTGTTTTCATTTGTAATTGTTTTGTGTATAATTGATAAGCTCATAGATAAATAAAACCTTAAAACACAAATGGCAAATATGTGTATTCCTTACTGTGTTTTATGTCAGTGAAGTTGATCCACATCAGATCATTTCGCGAAGTATCAAAAGTGTCAATAAAAATAAGTTGATTTCATTTACATAAATCATTGCATCATGAAAGAAAAATATGTAAGCTAACATTTTCTTGCATTTTTAAAATATTCATCAGTTTATCGTTTTTTTTTTTTTTGCATTTTTCTGTATATCATAAAATATAATTTCAGTTATTTGTAAAAATTAATACGATGAAAATTTTTGAGTTTTTCAAACATTTATTTTATTTCAATAAAATTTTCATAAATTTAATGTATTTAATTTTAATATCTAATATTTGAAATATCATTTTAAAACAAATTCCCATGCGTGAATACCTTTGTTGAAACAGATGTAATCATATTAATTAGATTTGAAGATTATAATACATAAAATAAATCTCCAGAATGAAATTCTAACTTCATTAATATATCTTATCAATTCATTTCATGATGAATGAACAGATGAATTTACTCTCATAATTTGGCAAGATGCTTAAACTTGATAATAACTGTCCTTATTAGCTTTAGTATTAGCATGAGTTACGACAACGTGAATAGCAATTAGTGTGGAATAATTTGACAGTATACATTCGCTATCTCAAATAATAATACTAAGTGTATAAGCGTGAATATTTCGTGTCTTATCTTAAATAAAACCGAGAAATCTTAATAATCCGGTATTCAAAGAAGCGAAATTAAATTAATGTTTCGATTTTTATCGCAATTCATATGCTCTCATCAATTTTAAAATTAAAGTGTATTTTCATACTTTGATGTGTCATTCTGACTAGTAAAAATTGTTCATCATTTTAAAAAATTGCTTTCGAACAAATTAATTGATTGCAAAAACAGATAATTTTTATTATTAGTTTTAATTTAATTTGTTATTTAAAGGATTTTCAAATTTATAATTAGAATACATTTTCATATTCTCAGTTTATTAATGAACAGCCCAGAAACGAAATAGATTCACACAATTATTTTACATAATTCAGGTTTTCAATTGAAATTATAACTGAGGCACAGATTGCCTTAAAATGTACCACTATTCATACATAATAATTAATAGTTTTAATCAATAATTAAATCATAAAAAAACAATTTAAAACTTAAATAAAAGTAGAAACAATAAACAAAACTTGAAAAGAAAGAAAACCAAAATGTTATACACTGTCAAGAGTTTATAAATATGTAATTAAATTCTTAGTGTGTGACGCATTTTAGAGATACAAAAATTACAGATAATTCATGATTACTTTGAATTTGAGACACATTTTATCATGAAATTTTAATTTATGAAAAGAAGCATTCTTACAACTGTAAATTACTTAAAAAATTAGAAAACTAATTCTGAAATATGCATATATAAATAAATTTAAATTTAATTATAAGCATTTTTAATACATCTTAGCAAATTATTGTTACCTAATTAGAACATAACTAAAATCAGTATCTAAAATCTTCATGACTTTTGAATCAAATATTTTAATTTTGAATACTTCGAAATATAATTTAATATAAATAACTCTAGTGCATTTTCAGTGTCACTTAAATATGTTCTGTCTCGTAGATATAGAAAAATACTTCAAATATAACCGAAATTCTATTTATTACTACGAAAAAAATGAAATGAACGAAATATCAAGAGTTTTGCAAATTTAGATAATGAAATTATTGCAAATTTCAAATATCTAAAGTTTAATTAACATGTTACCCACATACAAAATAACATCTGAATAAACATAAGTCATTAAACTTGTTTTCCTTAACCTTCTTTAAAAGGGATTTTTTTTATTTCATGTGATATGAGAAAGAGAATTTCATTTATATCTACACGAAACAAAATTTGAATTATAAATTTACATAGAAATTTCAGAGAACGAAACAAACAGCATGAGTAAATGAGTTACACAATACTACAATCTATTCTCAGGTCCATTGCTGGTCGCATAGTCGGAAGTGTATGGTGGTTTTTCACCCTTATTATCATTTCATCTTATACAGCCAATTTAGCTGCTTTTCTGACAGTAGAAAGAATGGTTACACCAATCAATTCAGCTGATGATCTGGCCAAGCAGACAGAAGTTGAATACGGTACCTTGATGCACTCGTCAACACAAGAGTTTTTTCGGGTAAGTTATGGAGGAAGAGCTAATCAAAATAATATGAGACGTTCGGTTTTCCTCCTATTGAGGTATTTCTGACATTTAAGAGATTGATTGAGCAAATTTCTGATTAACGTACATGATTTTAAGGATTTATTAAGTATCAGCAATGTAATATTTTAATGATATGATATTTATCAGTTTATTTTAATTGATTAAAAATCTGATTTTGAAAGCTCAAAGAAAATGTCAAAATGTTTTTGAAATTTATTTTCATAAATTAATGTATAAAAAATTATTTTTTTTAATTTTCTGCTTTAATTTATTTTCTGATAGCTGCAATTTAGTACAGTTAAACAAAATTTTATTCGTCTATTGCTTACAAGCAAGTAAACACAAAAATAATATAATTAATTTAATTCCTAGTCTCGTGACTAATTTAATTAAACATAGATTTGGCGTGAGATTTTTCATGCCCAAATAAGTAGAAGTTTTCTAAAAGTTTCCTCATTTTTAATTTACAGTATGGATTAACGAAATGTCAGTTAATGCACCCATTATTCTATTGTATGTTTAATCGAACCTTTCATATCATTCAATGGCCTTTCTAAGCCATTGCCGTAAATATGGAAGATTTTGGCTAATGAAGTTAATCAGGTCTGACTAGAAATTAAATGTCTGAATGAAGTTTCTTGAAATAAATTTTAACTTTTGGTGCTTAAACTAACTTGAGTAAATTTCGTATATCAGTTTAATATTACTGCAAGAATTAGTAATCTACAAGCACTATTTGAGTGTGATTTAATGAAATTTTAAATTCATGGTAACACAGACACAATTGTCAAATTATAGATTAAGAACAGCGTTTGAAATTTATTAATGTTAACTGTTTCAGATTTTTTAAGTTGAACTTTCCTTTTTAAAGGAATTTATCGTTAAGAATATTGACTCAAAATCATTTTTGACACTCAAAAATACTACCATTACTCTTAAAAATTATAAATTCTTTAATATGAATACAAGATACTATATTAAATTAATTTTTAAGGGAAGGAAAATTAACTTATAGAAATTGAGAAATAGTGTTAAAAACCATATGAAAAATCATTAAACAACTTAAAGAAATGATATGAATTAATTTCATATCATATTTTTATGAAATTTTTAAATGCAATAAATATGCTGAATGAGTTTTCTTATGCAAAATTACTGAATTCTTTCACCAAATGCAAATAAATAAAATTAGAAATTTCATGAGCTGGAATGTTTATTGTAATAAATACTTTGCTCTTTGGGTATCTCAATATTTCTTAAAATGTAAATTTGAAAATTTATTTTAGAAAATTATAAATTTCACATTTTTAATTTTGAATTAATAAGAGTTACATAAGTACGTAAAAATTACTTAAAATTAATTTAATATAATTTATTATAGAGTTTAAAATGAACATAGACATTAGCCATACAATAAAGATATTAACATTACTATTTTCATAGATCTATTAGTGTAACAACTGTAATTATTAATTAAAATCTTGTAGAAAACTCCCAATATCATTTGCAATACACTTTAAGTTACAATTGGCATTAATCATTAATGATAAGGGTAAAATTATTAAGTTTGAATATTATACAATGATAAGTGTGTAACATTATTAAGTTGTAATAATATACATTAATTTTAGATAAAGTTAAATCTATACATTTTAAAAATCGCAGATAAATAATTAATTGCATATTAAGAGAATAAAATCAATAAAGTACGTTAGCATAACGCTATTTATATAGAATACATAGCTTAGTACTTTGATACAAATTAATTTTAACTGAGTATATTTAAGAAAAAGCCAGCTTCAATTCACTTAAGTATTCAAGCAAAACATTTCACTCAAATACAAGTTTATTAAGTTTTCTTTAAAACAGACATCAACTATATTATTATTAAACATTAAATTTATTTTGCACACACATCAAATATATTATTATATGAATGACCCAAAATAATTTTCATTTCATTTTTATCAATCCTAAATTAATATTTATTAAAAAAGTGCATGAATTGTAGAACATTTTTTAGATAATTTATATTTTTCAAACAAAAAGTCAATTCTTTTTAACGAAATTGATAATATATATTTAATAAATAGCTCATATTTAATATTCAATATGTTTATAGAGGTGTTGAAATGAGGCTAATTAATATATAAGATATGTTATTAAAACAAACTTCTCATATGTGTGGATTGTTATTTATTAAATAAATAAAAATATTTTATGAAACATGTATTTTGTATTACTTTTTCTCTAAGCTTCAGAGTGGAAAAATCCCAGTATACGCTCGTATGTGGGAATTTATGAATTCAAGAAAACATGTGTTTGTTCGAACTTATGAGGAAGGAATTCAAAGAGTCAGAGAATCGAAAGGAAAATATGCCTTCTTAATGGAATCTACCAAGAACGAATACATTAACGAAAGGAAACCCTGCGACACCATGAAAGTAGGAAGAAATTTAGATGCTAAGGGTTATGGAGTTGCTACGCCTGTAGGATCCAATCTCAGGTAAATGTCCATATGCTGGAAAGATGCATTAGTACAACGGCGGAAAGTTTTAAGACTTAGTTACGACTTCGAAGCCTCCTAAGCTTGAGTAGTTGCAAATCTAGGGACATTGAGTGCCTATATATCAATCACGCTTCTTAAGTTTTGAATAAATCGATTTGAGAATCTCGACATATTTTATGGCAATGCTTAGAGCAAAAGCCATAGAGAGTTTTTCTTTTCTCTTTGACAGACTTTTTTTTTAAATATTTTTCTGTTTTGTTATGCTTTTTCAAATGCATTTGGACTTTATTTCTAAGATATTTAATTGGACAAAGAATTATCTCAGACATATTTTTTTTTCATTTTTTAATTCCAAATTTATAGGCCTTATACACTAAAATATAAAATAATACTTGTTTTGAAAATGTATTTTTATGAATAACAGTATAACTTATAACTTAATTCATCCTAATTTACATCCACATCAATTGATGTGAAATTGAAGAACATTTTGATGTACGTATTCAATAAATTCAAACATATTACTTTGATTAGAAATGGTAATTATATTTTTATAAAATATGCAGAGCATTATCTTTGGATTCAGATTTTTGTGTTTCTCTCTGTTATTGTTATATTTCTTACATAAATTTTCCTCTCAAAATATGCTTAGGTTTCATTTCAAGTATAAATTTAATTTAATCAGAGCTATAGCTTAATACGTTTTTAAGTATAAAGTAAATTCATTTTGTAACCTAAAACACATCACTATAATTGTCATATCCTATAACACACACACACACTATAATCTTTAAAATATACACCATTAAAACTATTTAAAAATCACTTAAAAATTTTAATCCTAATCAATAAAATTGAATCAAAATCTACATATAGTAAGCAGGAATATTATTTAAAGCATTTATATATATTTAATACTAATAAGAGCTGTGAAATGCAATTTAAATTTTATTTTGACACAATATTTAAATACATTTCAGTTGAAAGAGTAATATGTTAATTTATTTTTTAATTTTCTAAAACATTTAGTTTGTAAAGTTTGTAAAAATTGTATTACGAAAATATAAATCTAAAAAAATGTGATTAAATTAAAAAGTGTTGAAATAACTGTAATATACATACATACATACAGTGACTGTTCACACATTTTTGTAATATAATTTTGCCAAGATTTATATAAAAATAAATATAAACAATTTATTTTTTAATGTATTTTGCCTGATAGCACTATCTTTGTATCTTTGAAATAGCATATTTTATCTTGCTTTAGAAGAAAAATTCTCTTTTAAAAATATCACATATGATTTTGTTTCCCTCCTCCTGCTCAATCTTCTAGCATTCATCCAATATTTTGGGATCCCACTCATAAAGAGCTTGCTTTAAAAGCGCAAATCCACAGTAATCCATAGGTCACTTATAAGGAAACTTTGGTTTAAAGGGATCTGTATCTGTATCTATTTTCGTTTACGAAGTGTCGGCCTGCGGAGCAGGCCTTTACTTCTTCATCTGTGATAAGCCCTTGAAGGAAGACATTGCGGTACTGACAGGGAACGCTAGTCTTGAAGCGTGAAGAATCGAGTCTTGGCGGTGAGAGCCAATCAGCAGAGAGTTGAGAGGCAGAGCAATGAGTTGAAATTTTTTTTTTTAAATGAGTTGAAAATTTTTTATTCTACTCCAGAATAGAGGAAATAATAAAGTTAAAATAAAATTGTTATATACAGTGAAAATAGAAAAAATAAGAAATAATCCTGAATAATGAAGAGTAATATGAAGTTAAGTAAGGCTATATACTCTATATACAAAAATTATATTAAATATATTCATCTAAATAATGTCTGGCGATTGGCCTATATTTACAGTCTTCTATGAGATACTCATAGCGAAAAACTTGATTAAATGCACCATCTGTGCAGTTAATTCCTTTATCGTAGAATTTCTTATTTAGGTTAGCAATATGCTCTAGAATATCAATAATTTTCAGATCTTTTGAAATGTTTTTATTGCGAATATAGTAGGGTGCCTTCGTAATTTTTCTAAGTATTTTATGTTGATACACTCTAAGTTTGTGTTTGTCTCTTGGCGTAATAGTATTCCACACAGGTGAAGCATAGGTGATGATGGGTCTTAACATTGTAAGGTAGAGCAGTCTCTTGAGTTTTAGTGTTAAATTTGAGTTTTTTCCAATTAAGTTGAATAGGCATCCATAAGCTTGATTGGCTTTTTTAATAACGTTATTGATATGTGCAGTCCATGAAAGTTGAGTAGTAAATGTTAATCCAAGATATTTAATGGTTTTCACTTCCGGAATGATTTTATCGAATAGATAGAGTTTATTATGTTGAAGTAATTTTATTTTATTTCTCTTTTTTCTATTAAATACTATAAGTTGGGATTTATCAGCATTTATATTTATTCTCCATTTACTGCACCAGTTTTCGATGTTAATTAACGCATTTTGAAGTTTATGAATAGCATTATTCGGCCTCATAGAATCAGCTATAATAGCAGTGTCATCTGCGTAGAAAGCAATTTGAATTGAGTTATTGTCCAAACCGGGGAAGTCATGGGTGAAAAATAGGTATAAGATTGGGCCCAGGATGCTACCTTGGGGGACTCCAGCTTTGATGTTCAGAGTAATAGAGTTTTCATTATTGTATTTAATATGGAAGAAGCGATGAGTTAGATATGAGGTGATGAGTAAAATTATATCAGTGTTTATGTTGAGTTTTATGAGTTTGTATAGTAGGCCTTCGTGCCATACTCTATCAAAAGCTTTTGCTACGTCGAGCATGACCATAGCTGTATACACATTGCGATGAATATTTTGACCTATAATCTCAGTAATTCTTATGAGTTGTTTAACAGTTGATAAGTTGTTTCTGAAGCCATATTGTTGTTTCGGAATTAGGTGAAGATAACATTTAATTCTATTATAAATTATTTTTTCAAATATTTTTCCTAAAACTGGAAGCAGGCTGATAGGTCTGTAGTTTTCAGGTATTCTGGGATCTTTTCCAGGCTTTGGGAAAAGAATTATGGTAGCAGTTTTCCAGATTGTAGGAAAATATGATATTTTAAGGCAGTTATTATAAATATTAATGAGTTTGCGAATAAAGTCCAATGGTAAATATTTGATCATATTGTTGGTAATATTATCTTCTCCTGGGGCTTTTTTGGTCTTTAGATTTTTAATAATTTTAATTATTTCATCATCATTCGTTGGTGTAATGGTATTATGAGGAATATTAGCTTGCATATAGTTTTGAATAAATGAATTAATACCATTGGTGAAGGACTCATCTGTGACTTTGTTTGGTTGAAATTGTAGAAATATGGTATTTGCAAAGATGTTCAGTTTTTCATAGTTTGTATAAACTGGTCCATTTTGGCCATTAATGCAATGATTAGTTGTTGTTTTTCTTCTTAATTGTTTTGCAAATTTCCATATAGAGTTGTTTTCTGTGCTAAGGCTTTCTATTTTATCTTGCCATTGTTTAGTCCTATAGTCTGTGCAGAGTTTTTTAATTTTCTTATTAAGTTTGTTGACTGTAGTTTTGAGTCGTGGGTTCAAGGTTTTATGAAATCGTTTCCTGATGCGATTTCTTTCTTTTATGATTTCTCTTATGCTATTTGGTAATTTTAAGTAATTTTCGTGGTATTTAATTTTATGGGTTGCTATTTCTTTTGCATGATTGATATTTTCATTGAATAAGTTTATATCATGATTTATTTTATTTTTAATTTCTTGATAATTATTACTATTGGGTTGATTATTGTTGATTAATGATAGATTTTCTTTATTAACTTGATCTTGAAGAATATTATAATAGAGTTGCCAGTTGGTTCTGAATAAAAATTTATTCGTAATATTTTTCTTTATTCCCAGGCATCCAAGAACTGGAAAGTGATCAGAAGAGAGATCATAGATAGTCTGTGCTGATAGTGGGTAGTTGGTATTTGTAAGAAAAATGTCCAAGATGTCTCCTTGGTGTGTATAGTGGAAATGCGTAGGTTCGATTGGAGCAATTATTTTTAAATTATAATTTTGTGCTATTTCTAATAATTTAGTTCCATTTTTATTAGTAGTGTTGCATCCCCAGGTGATGTTCTTGCTGTTAAAGTCACCTCCAGCAATTGTAGGAATATTAGCAGGTAGAATGTTCATAATTTCTTGGTCTTGTAAATTATGCTTAGGTCTGTTGTAATAGCTAGTAATTTTGAATTTTAGATTATTTCCCAGGTTGATGATAGCTGAAGTTTCTTCAAAACCATCTCCTATTTTGCTACTATACAGTGTGGAATTAAAAGATCTTTTGATAATAATTGCGGTTCCTCCACCAGCATGATGTGTCCTGTCAGTACGATATACGTTGTAGTTTGGTACATTAAGACTCATATTTGGTCTTAAGTGGGTTTCTGTGATTATGGCAATGTCTATATTATGTTTATCTAGAAAATTCATGAATTCAGTAATTTTAGGCTTTAGGCTACGTGCGTTCCAATTCACAATTTGAATAGGTGAAAAATTTAAGCTTTTAATTGTCATTGTTGGTTGAGGTTGCTGTCTGTTGTGCAGCCATTGCTGCATTGAATTGTTTGAGCTGATTAATAAGATCTGTTATTCCTGAGTTTTTGATATAAGAGATTAGATTTTGTAATTCAGAAAAAATATTTTTTGCTTCATTTATAGTTTCTTTGTTTTTACTAATGGTTTCATTCTTGTGGACTAATGCATTTGCATAAGATAGGTGTGGATTAGTGCTTGGAATAATCTTGCTTTTGATGGCCTCGACTTTGTTATTGTTGAGGTAGTTTGATTTTGGAAATTTATTACAGCCCCTATAGCTGGCAGGATGAGCTTCTCCACAGTTTGCACATTTAGCTGGAGTGGACATGTCTTTTTTGCATTCTGAGTGGTGATGATCACCAGCACATTTTACACATTTAACTGCGTGATGGCAGGAAGTTTGGGCGTGGTAGAACCCCTGGCATCTGAAGCACTGTGTTACTCCTTTACGGCCTTTGTAAGATTCAATTTTGACCACCAGGTTAAAAAGATGTGAGATATTATAGATTTCTCTAGATTTGTCATTTTTCGGTAGAGTGACAATAAATAAAGGCAAATTAATTTTAACTCCATCAACTTTTTTGGACATTTGAGTTATATTAATGATATTAAAGCCTTCTAGGATGAGTTCCTGGGAAATTTCTTCAGGCGTGTAAATAGGTGGTAAATCTCTGATGACTATTTTAAGGTTTTTATCCTCAGGCAATATAAATGTGTGGTAGGAGGTATTAGCATCATCTAGCAGTTTGGTTATTTTCCTATGATTTTCAGCACTTTCAACTTTGATTTTTAGTATTTCAGTTCCAGTTAATTTTCCAATGTAGCCGGTAATGTTATGATTTTTAAAAACTTCTTGAATTTGTTTCCAATTGATATTTTTGTCCTTTATGATGATAGGAGGAATTCTGTTATTTCTTTTGGCTGGTTGAAATCCTTGATCATTTTCATTATTTTTTGATTCAGTTTTTTCATTAACTTTTTTGTTAGATATATTAATATTTTCTTCAATTTTCCTTTTAGTGGAGGTAGTTTTAACCTTGGTATTCTTTGTGGTTGGTAGTGTTGGGAAGTCTTCCTGGTCAGAGACGAGGTCAACATCCTCGCTGTCACTAAGAGCTTCAAATCTGTTTTGTGTGGTCACAGAGAAAGGAGGCGGAGCTTTAACGCTTATTAGCGGTTTATCGTTAAACGGTTGCATTTCTTTTTCTTTATGATAGTTGGCTAGCATGTCTGTTAGTTTTGTTAGCTCTAAACTGTGAAATTTGAGTAAATCAATGTCCTTTTCAGTCATTTCCGAATTGCTAATTTTTTGAATATAATTAGTTGTTAAACGGATCTTGTCGCTTATCGCCTTAATACCAATTCCAGATTCCAATTTCCCTGCACCATTGTCAGCCGACACCGACCGCCCTGAAAAGGGCATGCCATCGAACTGACGACAGGCGCCTGTGTTCATGTCTTCAGAGGTCCCGTCTCCCGGAGGAGAGGGAGAATAGATTTCCATTTCTATTCAGCAGAGTTCTTCAAGAGAGCACAAGTCCAATAAATATTTCCCCCAAGAGAGAAAATCCGAAAGCCAAATGACTCGGTTTAAAGGGAATAGCTTCCAAGCTGGATTCATTTCTCAATTTTTCAAAAACAGAGTGGTAGATTTTAAAAAAAAAAAGGTATGTCTTAAAGACTTACGCTATGGAAATTAATTCTACGATATTGTTTTGATAAAGTAATGGACATTCCTCTTTGAAAATAGGCTTAAAAACATACTAATAATAGTATTTTACTTTTCTTATTTTAAATTTTCAATTATAAGATAAATCCGATAATAACCATAACCCCTTAGCAAAACTTTCCACGTTTCTTTAAACCGACTTCTAGAATATTTTGCTCTTCTTTTTAGGTAGTAAATTAATCTTTTTCTATTGCAGTCAGATAAATATATCCAGGCTTCATCAATTGTAACTACATATTTACATTTTCCACCAGCCAAATATTTTCCATACAACAATCTGCACATAGTTATAGTCTGAGAAACATGCTTCGGTATAAAGCGAAGAATATCATGCTTGTTTTTCTTTGATTAACTTTACATTGGATTTTATAATTTTGTGATAACAGTTCTCGTATAAAGATATTTAATGATTTTGCTATAGCTCTTCGGGTAGTTGGATTTACTTTCAAAACATGAGATGCGACTTTAGATTTATAAAGAGATATACCTACCTTTATACTATAAGCATTTTTTTTTTACTTTTTCCAAGTCACTTGTAAATTTTGATGTTTTTTCCTGTTATATTAATTATGTCACTTATTTTACGTGTAGAAATATTAAGACTATGGTTTTCACATTTTAAATAACTAAATAAAAGTATTTCTCTTTGGATAGAGCAAAAATATAGCCTTCAAATTAATGTTTATTTTACAGCGACATTTTAAAGCAAACAATATTTTTAATCCTTTATATGGTAAATAAGGCCTATTATTATTTGATACTAATCACATTTTTGCTTTAAAATTAATATATTTATTTAAATTCATTATTATATCAAATACAATACAAGGATATGGGAACACCATGTGTTTACATATATATATATATGCTTGTGTCTGTTTAATTGTGTGCTTTTAGATAGATAGTTTTCATGTAAAAGTAACAAAAATTATATAAATAATGTTCTGATTTAAAATAAAATCAATACAAAGATGTTCTTCAAGATATATTTAATGCATTGAACTTCAGCAACTCAAATAAAAGAAATAAACAACATGTTAAAAAAAAAACAAATAATGAAACAGATACCGTATTTCATTTTTAAAAAAAGCTTTTATCCAAACATGTATTTAGAGTGTAGGACGTTAAAAATTAAAGTCGATAACAATACGAAAAGAATCTTTATAAATAAGGGAATTCATCCAAGTAAAGAAAATATAACACCGACAGCGCTTTGAAAAAAAAATCTCTAACACACATACAAACTCGATTTGCATGTTTGTACATGAAATAGTGCAAATTTTCACCCGACTAATATCGATTTTATTCAACCGGAAAAGAGTAACGCTGTTAATGCTTCATTTTACATTCAAAGCAATCTTTTTTCCCTTAAAATTGCTAATTCTAAAGTTGCTTAAAGCCAGTGCGCTAGCGACGCCTCGCACGAGAACCAGTGTCTCCAATTTATTTTTCATTCTAGTAAATTCGATAGAGAGAAATTACGTATGTATATTCGTCACTCTTATCATTCATATGCATATGTGCAATATGTAAGATTCACGTTACTTACTTTTTTTATTTATTTATATGTTTACAGAGATCGACTAAATCTTGCTGTCTTGACTATGCTGGAAAACGGAGATTTAGCATGTTTAGAAAATAAATGGTGGTACGACAGGAGTGAATGTAAAAATGGAGAATCAAAGGTATTACAAATTCTAAGGAAAAAATTTATTTTTATAGAAACGGTTCTGTCATTAAAAATTTTATTGTTCTTCAAAAATAAAATTCCAAGCAACTTCAATTAAGCTTCAAAATATTTATATGAAGTAACTTTAATTAATCAAAATGGTTTTTAATAAAATACGAAGGATAAAAATGTGTGTTTTGAAAATTATGTTTTACTTAATTTTAAGCTCATATCAGCATACATAAATGAAATAATCGTATGAAAACATTCTTTGCAAAAAATCACATCACAATGTTTTCAAAATGTTCACCATTGGCACTATAGAAGTGGCGCAAACGAAGAATGAAATTTGCCATCACATTTCGTAGTGTCTCAACAGAAATGGATTCACATGCCACACAGATCGCCGATTCAAGCTCATCCAGCGTGGCGGGATGCTTCGGGCAGACAATGTCTTTCAATGTGCCCCACAAAAAATAGTCACAGGGAGTCAAATACGGTGAATATGGAGGCCAATCCATGCCTGCACCAGTAAATTTGGGATATTCTAAAGCAATGACTCGTTTCCCGAAGTAGTCACCAAGAAAGCGAAACACTTGTTCGGTACGATGTGGTCGGGCTCCATCTTGCATAAGCCATTCAGTACGTGGTCGATCCTCTAACACTTACTGTGTGGCGATAAATTGTTCCAAAATTGCAACGTAACGTTCACTATTAACCGTTTCTCGAATGAAAAAAGGTACAATAATGCCTCTGCTGCATACTGCAGCCCACACAGTAATTTTAGGAGAATACAGGGGTTTCGCTTCACACCAATATGGATTTCCGGAACCCCAAAATCACTAGTTCTGTTTATTCACGAATCCATTCAGGTGGAAGTGTGCTTCATCTGTAAACCAGATGCCGCCAACATCAAATCCTTCATTATCAATCATTGTGAGCATCTGATTAGCAAAGTCAACCCTTTGTTGCACAGCTCGTACGGGTGAGTGTGAATTTTGAACGGAACCATGTGTAGGCTCTTTCTCAGTATTTTTTACTTTCTGGAACGCTTCAAACCATTCTCAGATGAAATTCTACGGACGCATGATATTGGATTTTGCAGAATAATTCCAGAAATTGAAGCGACATTTTCAGGCGAAACTGCAGTTTTCTTGCGCACACCCAATTCTTGAAACAGCACACCCAATGAATGCCCTACTGTTAAATGATGCTATCACATTCGCCCCTTGTAGTACTCAATATGTATATTCTAAGTACAGCCGCGCGCATTAGCAAAAAATAGTTTTGGAATTTCACTATCTGAATCTAAATCTTCCAATTGGAAAATTTTTACGAAAATAGAAGCTGAAGTATCCAGGAAATGATCACTCCCCCACATGTATTTACACCAGAGAAAATATTTGGACTTTAGAATGCTTCTGAGGGGAAAGAAAGTAAACAGTTAATTTCCGAAGAAAGAAAATTCTTCCTCCAATTGCCTGGAAAACTTTACTCCAAAGTGCTCGAACTTTCTTTAATAGACACGTACGGGTCATAATCTCGGTCTTTAAAAGTTCTATTTCACTTTTTTATAAAAGAAATATCAAAGAAAGAGTTGATTTAGTGAACTTCGACGTGATAAGATGAATAATGCCCTGCTGAAATGGTTGTTTGTAAATGAGTAAACTTAGGCCATAAAGTCATATATAGAGAAATTTTATCCAAAAAAAAATTTATTTTTAAAAA
This sequence comes from Latrodectus hesperus, assembly GCA_037975125.1. Classification (NCBI taxonomy): domain Eukaryota; kingdom Metazoa; phylum Arthropoda; class Arachnida; order Araneae; family Theridiidae; genus Latrodectus; species Latrodectus hesperus. The sequence continues at coordinate 95,110 of JAJQOW010000374.1, read as the reverse complement.
TCAGTAAGAAAATTACAAAAATATATTATCATTGAAGAACTATCATAGTACACATTTCAAAAAGAAACTTATTGAATAAAAAATTTAAACGCATTTTTATTATTTTTAAAATGTTAAATTTCTCAATTTCAAGTATATTAACGTAAATTTATTTTTTAATCAATGATAAAAAATTTAACTTTGAATCAATGATAGTTGTAACTTTAGTTGAACAACAGGATTTACTTTAAAATCATTCTAATAAATCGATAAGAACAAAATATCCCAGTTTTTGTATTGCCCTTTCCGTTTCTTCAAACTAATTTATTATATTTTAAATTACGAAACAACATCATAGCATATTGTAAAAGATAGCAACATCTACTGCAATCGGCTTTTTACATTTTAGATTGCACTTTTAAGTAAAATTTTTATAAATAAATTATTATTTTTTAAAAATCATAATATTTTTAAAAAAATAATATTATTATTATTGCTCAATTATTAGTGAAAAAATTTAACTGTAAGTAAATATGTTTGGTAAATTCATAAACTTGTAGATACATTTCTGGTCTCCTAAAATAGAACACCAAGAAAAACCTGATGTAACACAGCAAAATTTAATGGGCAGATAATACGTTGTATAAAGTTCAAATGATTGAAATTATTGTCTCTTGTGAAGAGCAGATGATGACATAATCAGAAGTTGTTGTAGCCTCCATTGTTATCTATAACCACTGCCACACACCTCGGTATAGAATAGAATCAAAAAGATTTGGGGTGCATCATTGAGCAGTTTATACGACTACTAAATATCACTAAATTTCATGTGGTGTATCAGCCAGTTATTTTGTAAACACATGTCACATGTTTTCCATTGGCGATAGATTGAGAGAACAAGCAGGCAAAGTAAGCAATTATATCTGAGGAGTAAAGAGCTCTTAAGCAATGCTTGCCAATTGGAGTTGCACATTATCCTGTTGGAAAATGACTAAAGACCAGTGTTAAATTTGTGGGAGGAGCATATGCTTTAAAACTCAGAGATGTATAACTGGCTATTCAGTGTACCAGTAATATATACTAGATTCAAGCGGGAGTGAAATCTAATACTAGCCCAAACCCTGATAACGAGTGCAGGACCAGTGTAGTGATTTATATTGCAACTGTTCAACAGTCTCTCTCCATAATTCCAAACTCGAATTCGGTTATCGTGCTGTTGTAAACAACAGCGTCCTTTCTTTGTAAAGACATTGTACTTCCATTATGTTGTGAATGTCCCTTGTTCGTCATATCATTGGCTGAACGTTGGCGAAATATATTGCATCGAATATTAGCATGCATGAAATATTTGATAATCTACCTCTACGAGGTCATGTTGAAAATATTACGCTTGAAGATGGTACAAATATTGGAAATCTGTTATCTTTACTTAAACTTGTAGCGCAGTTTGATCCACTTCTCGCAACTCATCTTAAAAATGTCATTGAAACGCCAAAAACTATCTCATACCTATCACCACAAATTTAAAATGAATTTATTCACCTTTTGGCATCCACAGTTCGAAATCAAACAATAAGTGCTATCAAGCGAAATAAATATTATGGACTTTTATTTGATTCGACTCCTGATCTCGCTCATCGAGAACCAATATCCCAGGTTTTCAGGTACGTAGATATTAATTATACTAACAGAAATATTTCTATCAAAGAATCTTTTTCAGGACTTATGGAAATACATTCTAAAGATGCAGCCTCAATTGAAAATGTAATTTTAGAAAAATTAAATTCTGATCAGATGTACTTAATAAACTGTAGACCTCAATGTTATGATTATGCCGCAGTGATATCAGGTCACATATCTGGAGTTCAACAGAGAATTATAGAGAAAAATAATAAAGCATTATTTGTTAATTGCGATAATCATTTATTAAATTTAGTTGGAGTTACTGCAATTAAGCAAGATCCAATCATCATAACATGTTTTGGAATAATTAAATTTAGTTGGAGTTACTGCAATTAAGCAAGATCCAATCATCATAACATGTTTTGGAATAATTGAAAATATATATGCATTTTTCTCACGTTCAACATTTCACTGGGAATTATTAAAATGCTCTTTAAATAAAACAGTTTAACGTGAATCTGAAACCCAATGGAGTGCTACAGCACAAGCAGTTACTGTTATTGTTAATGGGCTGAAGGATTTAATAGAGCTATTAGAGAAACTACCAGAAGATACTACCACCACAAATGATACCAGAAATGAAGCTACAATTTTATTGCAAAATATACTTAACTTTAATTTCATAGCTTTAATTCAATTCTGGCATGAAATCTTAAGAAAAGTTGATCGTGTACAGCTCAGATTACAAGATCCTAAAGTGAATTTTAGAGAAGCTTTTCATGATCTTGAATCATTAAAGATAGAACTTGATGAAATTCGAGACCAGACTTGCGAGGGGTCAATAAAAAAGTCTGAGTTCTTTTGTGAAAAATGGGATATTGATACAAATGACCGTGTAAGAAGACGCCGAAAAATACTTGGAGAATCATCTACAGATGTTGGCCTCTCACAGTGGAAAAAGAAATTCCTCGTGTTACGAAAAGTGTTGTTGATTGTCTGCAGCGAGACATGCGATTCATACGACTAAGAGATCTTAATTCCAAATTTGGATTTTTACTTGATGTTGAAAATTTATTTAATGATGGTGATTTTTAACATGAACTTGAAAATAATTGTAAAAAATTGGGTGAATTTTATGATACACATTTCAATAGAACAGAACTCTAAATTTGTGACTGCAAGATGTTACTCTGCAGTAGAAAAGAAATTAAACTAAAAACTCAATTAGAACTTTTAACCTTCCGAATCTCTTCCGGAGAAGATGTTTCCCCAAATATGAGAATCGCCTTTCAAATACTCTTAACTATTTCTACATCAATAGCAAGCTGTGAACGTTCGTTCAGCAAATTAAAATTAATTCTGACGTATTTACGATCAACCATGAGTCAAAACCGTCCAAATGATATAGCATTTTTAAGCATAGAAAAAGAAATTTGAAATGATCAACTTCGATGAAGTAATTGACCAATTCGCATCAGCAAAAGCAAGAAAAATGTATATAGTGTAATATATGTATTATATTATGATTGTAATTAATTACATCTACTTATATCTATAATATATATTGAATTTCATGTTAAAAATTTTTTATGTTTTTTAAAATAATTATAATAGTATATGAGATAAATAATATCTCTTTAATTAAAAAATTCTAAATCATGTAAGTCCGATTATTCCTTTAACACTTTTACGAATCCAATATAAGTATTTTTTCTAGCTAGAATTGATTTTTGTTTCAAAATTGAAACTAAGCCTGAGACATTAAATTAATATGTTTCCAATTATATTTTATTGGAGGTAAAGCATTCTCTTATTATTTGCAATGCATTCTTATTGAAAGTAATCTCTATTTATTGTAATGTATTGTATGCAATTATAGCTTTTATTATTTAATTATTCATTTTTTTCCTATATTTATATTGTATTACTCTTTTTAATTTCGAGGCGGCGCCAAAAAAGGTATCGTACTCGGGCGCCAATTATGCTCACTACGCCACTGTCCCTCAGTGTGTGGCCTGTGGAATGTTGGAAAAAAAAAGAAGGGAAAACCGTTGTTGTATACATTTTTCTGTACCTAGATCTGTTATGCATAGATGATGATTTTAAAAGAGAACAACTGCCACCCACCCTGTCTAGTGGTCAGAGTCCCTGACTACAGATAGGAAGGTCCTGGGTTCAAATCCCAGTTCGGGCATGGATGTACTATCTCTCTCTATCTATCCTTGTCTTTGTCCTTTCCTTGTATGAATAAGGTGTGAATGGTTGCCTACCCTATAAATGGATACCTATGGCATGTGCGTACTGAGGAAGTCGGACTCCACACCCAAATATGGTTCAGTTGGAAAAGTGGAGCATCGCACCTTATATTGCCAGCCTAGCTGGTACACGACAACAACAAAAAAAGAGAACAACTACACTTCTCTCCAAGAAAGCACAGTTACGGTTCATCGTTGCCTAGTGGTAGAACAGCGTTCTTCGGTATATAATCTCCGGTTCGATCCCAGCCACTATTGAACAACGCAAGATGAATGTTGCACATATAGGGGGTGCTTCAGAGATTTCTGGGTTTGCTCCTTTGCAACGTGTGAATGCGACCCACTCTCTATCAAAAGTCTTGCTGGGAGAGGCACTGTTAAATTATTGCCTACAACGCTGCATCAAAGCGAGCGAAATTCGGGAATAACCTTTGCTACGCTGTACAGTATTTTAAAGTTTACGTTAATTACAGTTTAAATGAATTAAATTAGCTGTATTTCCTTCCAGTCTGTGTTGCGTGCAGTTTTGCGTTCAACCCCGTCACCCCGAAAACAAAATTTAGCGAACAAAGATTTCATTTCAATAAATACACGTAGAGGACTAGAAAAATCCCAAATAATTCTCGAGTTTTGGTTTGATTCGAGAAAGCTTATTATTATTGCTTAGAATTTTGAAGAATTACCTATATACGTACTAAATTTGATAGTTTTCTAAGCAAAAATTTAAAGCGCGAGTGCGAGCCAGAAAATATATTCACACACACACACACAAATTTTCTTGTTTCTCTCATTTTAATGAAACGTCCATTTCTTTATTGAGGTGTTTATTATAAGCTCTTCACGTCTAATTCTGCTAATTTTAGCGGCTGTTATTACAAAAAGAAAAATATATAATAATAATAATAATTTATAGAGTGAAAATAGCTATTGAAGACAATAATTTCCTAAATTACAGTTTTTGTCTATATGATAGTTTTCTAGACAATGGTTTTCTGTGTATAAAAAGTGTGCATCGATGTAGAGTGTTTATTATCAGCATTATAAAGTTCCCAATGATGCGCACTTTTTATGCTGTTAATTATGGTAAAGCTGCGTAATTTTTAGCAATGACACTGAATAGAAATAAATTTATAGAAAATTGATTTATTCCTTGTATCACCATGAATTCAAGAAAGTTTTCTCATTTATGTGAAAGAAATGTGTTTTTTCCTTTATAAATATAGACTATTTTGTGAAACAATACAATACATATGAACACATTGTGTGTCATTAACATTTAAAGGACAATTCGTATGATGATGAGCATTTTTTTTAATAGATAAATTTTACAGTTAAGAATTTGATGGAAGACGTCAAAAAATTAAGTTCATTTTAAGATATTAAACTGTAATTGTGTAATTTAATATGTTTTTGTTCTTAGACTTACTTACAGAATTAGAGTATGAAATGTTGGAAAAGTCGATTAAAACATAAAAACTTCATAGAAGATATAGTGTTATAAGATATATATATATATATATATATATATATATATATATATATATATATATATATATATATATATATATATATATATAATTCTACCTCTTCACGGTTATAAAAAAAGGAACAGATAGTTTTTCTCTTTTGTATCAAAAGCCGCTTAAATCGTCTTTTACAGATCAAAATGTTTTACCTGTTTCACATCTTTTTTTGCCGCCCAACTTGTCTAGTGGTCAGCATGCCTGACTGCGGATAAGTTCGAATCCTGGTTCGGGCATGGATGTACTTTCTCTCTCTATCTATCCTGTCTTTGTCTTTCCTTGTATGAATGGGCTGTGAATGGTTGCCTACACTATAAACGGGTTTCTATGGCATGTGTGTACTGAGGAAGTCGGACTCCACAACTAAACATGGTTCAATTGGAAAAGTGGAGCAGCGCACCCCATATTGCCAGCCTATCTGGCACACGACAACAACAACCTCTTATTTTGTGGGCGTCGCCTTATATTTAGAGCTCTTGCAAACATCGGTTATAAGCAATTTTCGATCAAAACCCTGTCCCCAGATTCAAGGGCCAGCTCATCATATTTTTGAATCTTCGCAAGCTCAGAACTGCTAAGTCTTCAAGCATGTCGCGATTGTGCCAAGGGTAGGGGAGAATATTTTTATATTACTTTTGAAATATTGAAATCTCACTTTCTCATATAACTCATAGCGTAAGCTGAATACATTTTGTAATTTCTGTCACCATAAAATATTACCAAGATAACAGCTGTGTTAAGTTTTAATGGTGGGGAAAAAATATCAATAATATTTTAAAAAGAAACTGCGTTTCCAACGATTCTATTTTTTTTTTCTGGCGAATTTATATCAAATCGTCGCCAACAGTCCATTGTTGCTAACGAAAGGAACCATGTGAATAAAATAATTAAATAGAATAAAGAGAAGAGATGTATCTCTTCTGAATCAAAGAATAAGATTACGCTCTCGTAGAACTAGCACTAATACAAAAGAGAGCATAAAGATTTGGCATTTTAACCATTTGATGCATCATGGTTAGAATCTACAGTCAAGGGTTGGCTTCCATAAACTTATTACCGCTACTGATACCAATCAAATTTGTATCCATTTTTATTTTCCGAAATATAAAGTACACTCTCACCAGAAACTATTGTGTGCCAACTCTATAAAAACACATTTTTTTCTATCACTAATTTACTATACAATATTTTAAGTACATTGAGGAGTTAAATATAATGTTATATAAGAGCAAATTTCAGCTTAATATACACTGCTCAAAACAATTAAAGGATATTGCGGTTTTAGGTGGATCTTGTGGCTGAGAAACTTTTTAGCTGATTGATATGTGGTCGACTGACGTAGCAGGTTATATGAGAATAAATTACACATGTTTGGCAGAAAAAAATGCATTTTATTGCGCATTTGTGTACTAAAGGAAAAAAACACAATTTGTGCATATGAGAAAAAAAGAATAAGAAAAGGTGTTGTCTTCAAAGGAAGTCATTTTCAGTATGGGGTATGGTCGCCCAGCAACGTTGAACACCTTTGAGGCATGGAATCAATGAGGCTATTAATCACGAGTTGGGGTATTCTGTCCCATTCTTCCAGGTTAGCTCTTTCCAGTGCTTTAAGAGTTTGTGGGGGTGGCTGGTGGCCAGCAACTCGTCTTCCTAGAACATCCCAAACGTGCTCTGTTGGATTCATGTCTGGAGAACACGCTGGCCACTCCATTCGTACGATTCCTTCCCTGAAAAGAAAATACTCCACCAGGTTAGCACGATGTGACCTGCAGTTATCGTCCATTAAAATGAAGTCATCTCTGATTGCTGCAGCGTAAGGGACTACAATAGGTCTAAGGATCTCATCCCTATATCAGCCACCAGTCAGAGGTCCATCTCGAATTATATAGAGGTCTGTGCGCCCGTCAATAGAGATGCCACCATACACCAACACTTCCACACCGCCAAATCTAAAATTTCGTGCACGAATGCTGGATTATTCCTACTGCCACGGTTCCTCCAGATGAAAATACGCCTATTATCAGGATGAACAGAAAAACGAGACTCGTCAGAAAAAAGATCAGCTCCATTCATTTCTCCTCCAGTTCACATGCTCTGTTGCCCACTCCCTGCGGTCGCGACGATGCCTTGATGTTAGTTTAACACATACCATCGCTCGGTGAGCATACAGACCTACACCATGGAGCCGGTTTCGGACAGTGTGAGTTGAAACCGTGGTGTCAGTAGCCGA
>JAJQOW010000374.1:0-82500 GCA_037975125.1 Latrodectus hesperus | reverse complement strand
ATGAATTTTGAAAGTATTTCCACTCTTTCATTGAGAATAACTAAATGTTCTAATTTGATTGTTCATCCTATAGATTTGCAGATAAAATTATTCATATTCATGCAATTTAAATCAAGAAGTATCAATATTAGATGCGCTAAGTGATTTTAGTTTATAAAAATGCCAAATATCCAATATTATGATTTAATATTGAGAGAGAAAACTATTTTAGCGTGCCAATAGTACCAAACCAGAAACACTGAATTTTGATGAGTAAAGTTTACAACACTCGAATAAAATTGTTATAAAGAAATTAAGAGCATATTTAACGTTTTTTATATTTATATTGTTCGTTTTAAAGCAAAATGCGAATTACCGAATAATGACATTCAAAAGCAATGACATTGTATACGATAGTCAATATTTCATTTTTTGAAGGGAACACTTGTTATTCCATAATAATGGAATATTCAAAAATAGGAATAATTTCCATATTAGAACAAATGTGAAGTACTTAAAAATCTTGTATTGTTTAATGATGCATTATAATTGATTGTGAAAGAATGTAGAGAAATATCAATATTAGAGTGAATTTATTGATATTAAATTCAATATTATTTATCAACAGTTAAAAAATGTTTTTGTTTTCCGCTGTTCAGATTAAAATGCATTTACTTATATATGAAGTCAGTTTTGCTCATCCACAAAATGTCAGCCTTAGTTTTTGTTTTGAAATATTGTATTTCATTATTTTCAAACCAAAAATGAAATGAATTTTTAAATTTATCATCATTTAAAAATTCTTAATATAAAATTCTTAATTTCTAACTTAATTTATATAATAAATTCCAAATCTATATTAAATTCTTACTATATAATAAACTTAAAAAATGAAGAATAAATCGCGTGCATCACAATTTCGAAATCTTCACCTGTATCTTATGATACATATGTCGGATTTATTATGTAAAGAGTGCTTCTGCATTTTTCATAATTTTTTTTAAGTCAGGCTTAAAAAGAAAATTGTGAAAAATGTTGAAAATATACATGCTTACGTTCACAACGAAAGTACTTTCATATACTCATAAAAATGTCGCATGAAAAATGACAATAGTAGGTTATAAGGAACAGAGATTTTATGCGATTTAGAAGAATGAAAGTGGATGAAATGGAGGTAAGACCTTAAATTTTAAGCTTGCTTACAAAATACAAATTACAAAATCCTTCAAAATCTTGATTTTTCACTATCTAAATTAAAGATTTAACAAAACCTGTGCTTGATTTAAAGCCTAATGTCATTATATACATCCTATTGCTGCTTTCTTTTTGGGGATGAAATTTCAGTGTCTTCCAATATGTGCACTTATGCATTTTGCCAATTATGGAATTTTTATAATTTTATTTTGTTGCTGTCGTGTGCCAGTTAGGCTGGCAACATGGGGAGCGCGGCTCCACTTTTCCAACTGAACCATATTTTGGTGTTCAGTCCAACTTCTTCAGTACACACATTCCATAGGGACCCGTTTATAGGGTAGGCAACCATTCACACAAGGAAATGACAAAGACAGGATAAATAGAGAAAGTACATCCATGCCCGAACCGGGATTCGAACCCAGGACCTCCGTATCGCAGTCAGACACGCTGACCACTAAACAAGTTGGGCGGCATAATTTTCTTTTAACACACAATAAATTACGGAAGGTAATGCAACTTCATTACCTACCGTAAATTATAGTGTGATAAAAAAATAATCACTGGTATATAATATCTTGCGTGTTGGATAATTTAGATGAATTTTATTTTGAATTATCAAATGTTACATTACTTTTTATGCACCCACGATTTTTGAAATAAATACTTAACTGAAAGAAAAAAAAGATGATTCATTAAAAAATTTTTTGATGTTTTTCATTTAATGCACACATATTATGAACCACAAATCTATAAAAACATTATCAAATATTTTGGGATTTTCATTTTTGAAGTCTAGGTGGCAGCCTAGTGATTATTAGTCGGTTCAACATTTCATAGGTTCAAATCCCACCTTGTGCTTGAAATGTCTCGGAAGGCACTATAAACTGTTAGAATAGGGTCTACTTAGCCCTCGCGTGCAAACAGTGATATTTGAGAGGATGACAAATAAACTAAGCAATTGTTAATGTAGCTTTTGCATTATTAAATTTATATTGATTACTCCCACTTAATTTTATTGAAGACTTAATTGTGCATTACAATATTTTATTTATTTATTTTTTTGCCTTAATTTATTTTGAATATATTCCCAATTTTTAATGAAATGAATCTAAGCGTGTTCATGTTTCCAACCAGATTTTCTCTTGTTAAAAAGTGAATACATTTCAAAGTACATTAAAAATGTTTTAATCGCCATTTTCCTTTGCTTATAAATTAGTTACAGAAATAATTAATAATTTCAATGAATAACTGGGAGAAAAAATGCTTATATTAGTAGGTTTTAATAAGTGAACTTTTTTTTTTAATTTTCTTACATTTATCAGTTGGTATTACTAACATTTCCTGTTGATGTTTGGACAATATTGTTAACAGCGGCACTTAGTCACAGATAAAGTGTTCTATCAATGTGTTGACGCATTTGAAACTCGTTCCCAGAGGAAAAGTAATAAATTATTTAAATCACTCATTGAAACTAATAGCCTGTTCCGCACCCTTTTCTTTGGCGCCTCTTTCACCCCCACCCTTTTTTTCCGAAGACAAAACACACACAGACAAATTTCCAGTCACTCCACACATAATAGTGAATGTTTTTCTTTTGGATGGGGAATAATGTTTCAATCACCCAACTCATTTCAGCTGAACTTTGTTTTGTTCCCACTCTCATAAACAGGAATTGCCATTTTGAATTCCACCTTTCAAAATTACTGGGACGAAAATATATAACTTGTCTTCGTGGTTACTTTTAATCTCAGTATTATGTTTTAATTTCATTGCTAATGTTATGAAATACAGGACCAAATTATTCTTATTTTTTATCATATGAAAAACTGATACAGAAGAAAAATGTAATTTATATTTATTTTATATGTAAAATCAAATTCTTAATTTATTTAATAATTTGTTTAAAAAATTTAATAACTCTTACTGTATAATAAAAATTTAATAACTCTTATTATATTCACATTTCATACATATTTAAAAAATAACTATTTTATGTATCTTTTTTTTATTCAACTTAAAAAGGTTGCTCAATAGAAATGAATTTTTTATTGAAATATATTTATCAGTTTCATATTTTTAACCATGTTTTGCGATTTTATTCAAATTAATATGTGATCTGATCTTATGATCGTAATTATAAATATTGTTACAAAAAAAAGAAAAAATTGAATATATAGTATTTGTAGATAAAAAAAATTCAGAAGCTCTTTTTTTAAATATTTGAAATTTTAACCACTTCTCTGCTATCCAAAAACGAAAGTTAAAATTAATAAACTTGTACTATCTGATAAAAAAATATGTGAATTAGAAACGTTCTCCTGAAAGCAGAATAAGTACATTTTCTCAGTAACTTAACGGCGAATATCGTGTCCATTTTTGGAATTAGAGCAATATAACCCAACCTATTAAAAATAAGTATCAGGGCCCAACTTAGCGGGCCTGGGCAAAAATATCTTTGAGGGGGGGGAAGTTCCTCTGCTTCACAGCAAACTTATTCAGTTTGGAGACCGCTCTGATGTGGGAGCCCATGGCCAACTGCCCCTCTTGATAGAAATTTTGTTTCACCTGGTTATTTTTTACATTAAGTTTAGTTCAGTATGTATGTGTCGTTATCTATATTTGTTTAGAGAATTTGCGATATTTTTAATAGAAGCGAAGTAGATTCAATTGCCAATAAACAATATCAAATGACTCTAATTTTTTTAAACTTTGTCTTTTTAAATCTGAACAAGACTTCAACAAAAAGATATCTCATTCAGATTTACAAAAAATGTAAATCAAGAACAAGCATTTACTTTGCTAATATTTTCTAATTATGATAAATTTAAAAAATTGATAAATTATTAATTATTGATAGGTTGGTTGAAAAATTAAATACCTATAAAAATTCTAATTATGAGCGTGTGATTTGTTTGCACACACAAATTCAGGAAAATTTTTCTCTAAGCTGGTAATCTGATGGTTCGATTCCACAGTTTGTGTGTTTGAGTACCGTCTTTTAGTATTAGATGTTTGTAGTAGAATCCAATTTTAACAATAGGTATGGTGTGCAAACAATAAGCTTTGAAAGAAAAACCTAACCAAGTAAGTTTTTTAGACAAAACTTTAATTGTGTATTTATTTCATTTAATATATTTTTGTAAAATGATTCGTTGAGTTTATTTTATGTATTTCACACTATAAAAATTAATTTTTCCGCACTTGCCAAATTACTAACTTTTTTTAAAATTTACATTCATGTAAATTACGATTTTTCAGTAAACATCAAAGTCAAGTCAGATTCGTAATTTTGTAAGAAATCATTATTTTTAAAAGAATTTTTATACTTTAATTCCAAATTAGAAGTTTAAACAAAAAGCTATCATAAACGTGTTACAGTAAATTAAAAACTAAAGAGATAATATTTTTTAAATAAAAAAAAGGAAATAATTATGATGTATATTTTAGCAGTAACATGTATTGTAAATAATTTAGTAGTTGTAGATTAACAGCGCTGATCAACCAAATGGTAAACATTCTTGTCTTCAGTTCAATAGTTTTTGGGTTCGAATCCAACTTTTGGCATCGATGTTGGTAGTGGTTCACGCGGAATCCACTTTAAGCCGTAGGTCCCTGTCTAATTACATTTCGTGTGCAAAAAATGACCGTTGAGCGACCAACAAACCAAGCGCAGAGGGACATTTTTTTCAAAAATTAGAACATTTTTCTTAATATAAAAATCTTAAAACACGATTATATAGATTGCGTTTATCATTAATAAAACAAATTTCGCTTACATTTTTGTAAACGCATTTTTAGATAAGTTTAGCATATTGCAAATATTTCCTAAATATAACTTAGCTTTTAATATCAAATCTTGTGTTAAACCATTTTTAAAAACTTCACAGCCGCCCAACTTGTCTAGTGGTCAGCGTGCCTGACTGCGGATAAGTAGGTCCTGGGTTCGAATCCCGGTTCGGGCATGGATGTACTTTCTCTCTCTATCTATCCTGTCTTTGTCCTTTCCTTGTATGAATGTGCTGTGAATGGTTGCCTACTCTATAAATGGGTACTTATGGAATGTGTGTAGAGCAAAGTCGTACTTTCACCTTCATGGTGCTCTGATTAAAACGAAAGACGCTCCCAATTGACTTAAATTCGCATAGCGAGCTTGGCTTGTCCAAGTGTCATTAGTAACAACAACAAAAAGTTCATTAACTTTCTGAAAAACAGATTTCTATAGTTAATTAACTTGTAAATTTGAACCATGTTTAATGAAATTAGTAGCTTCACTTTCATTAATAGCATCACTTTTCTCCTTACAATTAGTTTTTACTAAACTAACTGCTGAATGTTTGGTTACAGGACTTCAGTTCAGCTATTCAAGGTTCGATTCTTACTTTGAGTATGTAGTTCCTGCTGCACAGTTATATATAAACTGCTAATTTGTTAAACAATAACAAATTAGCAGTCTAGAGCATGATTTAATCTCGGAAAAGCTAATTAGTTATGCAGTCAGTGACTCTCACTGCATTCAACTTACTAATATTGGCGGGAACAGCTTTTCCTTTTTGGACTTAGCGCTAAAAAACCCAACAAACCTACTAATAGCGCCAAAAAAAAGTTTCTTCTGCCTTCTTTATATTTTTATAGATTAAATTTTGGATAATTCTTAAAAAAAGTTTCCATTTAATTGAAATCCTAATTTCCTTTCCAAACATTTTTTTAAATTGTAAGTGAATACCGTTATTTATTTGATAGTGAAGTAAATTCACATATCGTTTATTAAATTTAGGAAAATCCTTCTGAATTGCTGCCGAAAATAGTTTTGAATCTGAAAATCGGATCACATGTTTTTTAATTAGGCAGTCAATAGAATTTATTTATGTCAAAGTTATATATTTAAAGGTATTAGTAACAGGAAATAGAATACAATTTCAGTTTCATTATTGATCTTTTTTTAATCTTCTGGTCATATTTGTCAGAGATTAGAAAATGTCACCCCTAAATCATCTTAGTTGTTTTAACGTGAGGGGGAGACGGGGGTAGGAGTTTCTTTGTTAAGAATTGAAAGTGTCATCATTCTTGCAATAGCCTTGAGCTCGATGAAAGTGATTGGTTTCTGGAGGTTCATTGGTCACGCCTGTTACTTTTCAGTTATCCGCAAGTTTTTTGCCGTGCTGTTGCTCTACTTTTTAAGCTCTTCATAATTTATTGATTTAGAAATATATTGCTTGTCTTGAATACAGTTTTCTTTAGTACATTTTCAAAAACAATTGGTATGTATTTATTTTTATTATCATTTAGATATTGACTAAATTTAATGCTTAAGGAAGTATCGAAGTGTATTTATAAAATAATCTATTTAAAAATTTCTTTGTTTCTGAATGTACTTTGTTATAAATGTCTGAAATGCTGATCGAGTTATGGATTTTATATTAGAAGTCAAATATATATTTCAACATGGCTAGATAAAATGTTATTTGAATGTTATAAAAAAATAACGAAAATTTTAATTTCTGTGAATGAATTAATGAATTTCTTTCAGAAATGTTTTTATATTCTAATATGGTACGTTATATTCTAATATGGTGATGAAAAAAGGTCTGTCAGATTCATTGAATGTATGACTTATCGTAATACGGATGTTCTTCGTAATGATCCTCCTACACGGAAGCTGAACTTGGAGCAGCTTGTCCTACTTGAACCTTGCTCATTAAACATTCATTTAGTTTGATTCTTCGAAACAGTTGAAATAGATGAACATATTTTTAAATTAAAAATTTTCATTATACTTTCCATTTACAAGTCTGCACTTAAATTTATATTAAATGAGAATTGATGAAAAATAAGTTTAGAATCTACAAAATTTATGGCCGTAGAGTTCGACTTAATTAAAAATTTACATAAAAATAATAGCAATATATCTAAAGGTTTCAAAAATGTTTGAAAAAAATTTTTTAAGTTTAAATCGAATATTTTAGTAACAGCAATATTCATTACAACATATTCTTTATAATAATAAATTTCAGTTTAGAGAAAAAACTGAAATATTTTCAAATTTCATTTATAACAACGAATATGCCAATAAGACTTAATTTTTGAATTGATAGCTTGCATAATATCAATTATAGGTAAATTTATCCTAATGAAAAGTATGTAATATATTTATATATTTCTCTTATAAAATTCTTTATGAATAAGAATCACACAATTGTGAGAATATTTTTCTCTCTATTAAGTTTAGAAACCGAACCTAACGTGGAAATGAAAATCAGATTTATTTCATCCGTCAAAATTCATATTCCTTCCTAATTTTGTAATTCTTGTTTATAATTTTGTAATGTCCAATTTTTAAATTAATTGAAAAATTACTTATTTCAACAACCTGTTAAAAGGTTATTTTGAAACAAAACTGCAGTATCTACATGTATTACTTGTTGATTAAAATCTGTTTGGTTGTAATTAATGATCAAGAGTATTTCTGAATTTTATTTCCATTTAGATATGTTAGTTTAAGATCTATATAGAAATTTTAGGATTTATATCGAGGGAAATTAATGTAATTTCCCTCGATATAAATTAATGTACGAGGGAAATATTGTGTATTGAATTTCGAGTTATAAACTGTTTAACATGATTTTGATAAATTGAATTGTTGGTTTATTTGCATACATATTCCTTTTCAACTTCATAGGTTTTTACAAATTTCTTCGTTTTAACTGTACATTTTATTTATTCTTTTTTTTTCATTCTGAATTAATGTAAAATGTCTCGTTGAAAGGATAAAATTTTAACTATTTAGTGGTTTAGAAAATCTTATGTGTAATTTTAGAGTTATGTCATTTATGCTTATGCAGCTGACACTGGTTTACAAGTTTTTAGTTTTATAATTTTAAATATTGTTTGTCGATATGAATTATTATTGTAATTTAATGTTAATTTACAACTATATAAATAAGTAGTTCATTTTTATTTATTATTTATAGTGTTCCTTTATTAAACACGAGGAAATATTCATATTTTATTACTGCTCATACAACCTCAATGGTTTTGTAATTTTTTCTTTTGCATTTTTAACTTAATTTTTTTACTGTGAAGTAAATTCATTATTTATTAAAAGTAATCCCAAAATCATTCGATTATCTTAAAAGCTCAAATAGTTTTGGTTTCTAATTATAATGCTGCGTATATTATATGAATAATTAATATTTTGCCATTTTTTGCGATAATTTAATGCTGCAATAATATAATTTATATATTTTGCCAGTGTATTCGAAGGTCAGTTAATTTTCATAATATTTTGCAAATTTTTTTCATCGATTTTTCTTTTTCATTTTTTTTTGTTAATGTTTAAGATTCTGTGACAATATTTTGGAACGTTCATAATTTTATTTAACACTCACCAAGATGTTATAATATATGTATAAAATAATTCAGCGGTATGCTATTAATGGATACTTTGTTTTGTGTGCTTAAGATATTCATGCAGAAGAGTGTATTGAACTTTAATAATTCATTACAATTAATATAATTGTTTTTTAATTATGGAGTACATTTTAGGTTTCTATTTTTAATGACCAAAGCCATTTTCTTTTTTAAATACAAATTATTTAAAACTATTATTTGTTGTTGAATGTGTGATTTCATTTCAAATTAGTGTTGGGATTAGTAATGTAAAAAAATATTATACAACAAATTTGAATATTTTTAGTAATGTAAAAAATTCTTATCTAAAATATTGTTATCTAAAATGATAAAAATTTGTTTTCTAAAATGAACTATTAAATATATTGCTTTTTCATTCTATTCCGTTTAATAAATTTTTACTTTATAAAATAGTAAATGTTAATCAGTTTTGCTTTTATTAATTTTATATATTAAGCGAAGTATTTCATTTTTAAGCCGTAACTTATTAAGGTAAGATTTTTTACAATTTCTTGATTTCTTATTTATGACTATTAAGAATTTTAAGTGGTATTTGAAAAGATGTATTAAATGCTAAAAAATGTTTGATAAATGGATATACAGAGCTAAAACGCTTTTTGATTAAAAAAATTGTAAAATTAACTTTTAGATTGTTACATGAGTATTTATCAGCTTAATTTACACTAAATCATTTTGGAAAATTCAGTGGTGCATTGCTAACTTTTCAGTTTTCTGCATACAAATTGATAACAAATTAAAATAACACTGCCATAAATAAAACTCTAACAAGCTATTAAATAATTCATTTAGTAAGAAAAATGAATTATTTGTATTGCATTATACATCAAAAAAAATAAAATATTATAATAAATATTAAAATGCCTTCTATTTTCTTTAAAAAAAAAAAGAAAAAAAAACTTTTGAGTATGCTCTTAAAAACCAGTCATATGTTATTCGAAACTCGAGTTTTCAAAAACCCGATTTAATGCTGAAGGCAGAAGGGGGAAAATTTCCCTTTCCCCTCTGAAGAAGAAACCTTTACACTTGCGATGTTTGTAACTTTATGTGCTTATTTATCATTGGAAGCTGGTACGCTAAAATAAGAAACGATTTCAATAGAAATATCTTGTTTTTAATTAAAATGTTCTGTTATCATTTTCAATTTCTCAATTAAAGGGGAAGTTGTATGGCATTTAATTTTATCGAAAAATAATTTAATGTTGAAAAATGTATTCCCGGTTATTATAATTTTATTTAAAAACTTTTTTGCAATCATATTTAATGGTTTTAATTTTTAATGAGTATAAAAATGCCTAAGCCACTTACACTATTATAATATATATGTAATTAAAATTTTTAATTAATTTAAAGTAATACTACTTTTGTTATATACAAAATACTGTATATATATATATATATATATATATATATATATATATATATATATATATATATATATATATATATATATATACATACACACACACACACATTTGAATAGGATTTTTTTACTGTTTAAATATTTTCATGTACGGTGTACATTACACGTCTGTAATATATGAAATAAAGGTAATGCATTTCATTAATTATAAATATTTGATTTTCGATTCTTTTAACAAAATATTTAGATTTCCATTTTCACACGATTTATTTATTTACTTATTTTTTTAGTGTTTTTTTTATATTTATTAAATTATAGGGGAAAATGGAAATTTATTTGATACCACAGCAGATAACATTTCAAGAAACTGAAAGATGTTAGAGATTTTGAGTGTATCGCAATCAATCTGTATTTTTGAGTTTTCTGAGATGACTTTTCTTTAATAATTGGTCATATTTCTGTGTCATACGGAAAATAATTTACAAAAATGTTATCACTTATATCGATAAATGGGCCTGTCACTAGAGGACATGACTTTCAATATATTAATGGCTAGGATCGACGCTAAATCTTTCACTCCTTAGGCTTCTATCAGCCATTATGTAGGTAACGAGCCGGATAATTTAACAGTCGAACTGTGTGGGGTGAAGCATAAGAATGCCTCGTAAGATTTTTAATGGATAATGATTCATTTATATGTTCTGTAAGAATAGATGTTTCTGGTTTTCCTGGGTGTTCTCATTAACAATATGTGAATACAATAAAAAACTTTTGAAAGCTGTATGCACTGAATTTTCCAGTATCTTATACATCTTCATCTTTTATTGCGGTTTTTTTTTCTCAATAACTATTTTTTTACACAAGAGGACTAGCTCAAGAGGGAACTACAGTTTCAACTGGACTGGAAACAAATAACCATACCTATAGTGGGATTTGATTTCACGAACTGTTGAATGGAAAGTTTGTGTGATAACTATTGGACAGCTAACTTGGCACATTTTTAAGCGTCCATTATGGGTTTCTATTATGTAAAAAAAAAGACATGGAGTAGGTCGGTTAAAATGTAAAGTAGTTCTACGTTTAGAAAAATAACTGTAAATTGCGAAATTTTAATAAAATTGTTAAATTTTATTATATTTAATCAAATGTCAGTGTGTTAACAATACATTTGGTAAGAAAAGTAATTTAATTAGTATTTATATGGCAATGAAATTTAAAGTATCAAATCTACTGGAAAGTTCTGTGCGTTGATCGATGACGGTGTTGTTAAAAACCATTTTAGAGCAAAATCTTTTCCTGATAACATCGTAGATCGCAGAAATCTTAACTTAGCAACAATTATTGTTTTGCAGATGTTTTCGGAGGAAAATAATTCCAAGTTGAAGAAGCTATTAATCATGCATTGTTTCCATTTTTGTATGAGAGAATGAAACATTTCTCAAAAATGGGGTTTACAAATTACTCTCACACTGGCAAGAGATCATTATAATAATAATGGCAATTATATTATTTCATAAAGTTTATTGACGTTAAGAAATATTAGTATTTTGCTCTATTCCAAAAAATGGACAGAACTTTCCGGTAGACAATATTAATAGCGTTGTTCCATAATATTGCAACTATTTAAAGCGTTCATTAGCCATTTGCACTACAGTGCCGATTAAGATTCACACGATTCTGCAGTAAATGATAATTTTCGCTTGTGCAATTAGTATCCGTTTTTTAAATTTGTTTGCCACGTAAAGAATATATTTTATTTTAAATTTGTTTGTCATACAAAAAATATAATATTTCGTAATGGTGTTTAATATGTAAAAATAGAACGTATTTTTTGTGGATTTTTAATAAGTATTTTATTTCGCAAATGGCACGAGATTTTTATTTTGATTGGATGCATTTGTTTAGTTATTTTTTTATTCTAGACTAGTTTTAGTACAAAAATAAAAGAATAAAAGAAGTACATTTACCGTTTATTTGTATATCTATGTTTAAAGCAATTTTTCTAGAACTAGATTTTGATTCGATGAGTAACAGTAGAAAAATCTTAAATTTAATTGGCTTAAAATTTGAGTATTTAATCACATAGTAATGAAAATCCTAAAACATCATATTTTCCTGCATAAAGAATTTAAAATTTTATTGTTTACATCAATACTTTTGTTGCTTATATCATTAAGAGTAAAAATATCTTATTAGAAATTAACTATTTAAAATTAAGTGTTTTATCAGTGTCAGGGTAAAAGGATTTCTCCTTTTTAATGATTTTTTTCCATTCAAACAGACGATGACTAAAATACAGTATTAAGATATTTATATAAATAAAAACAAAATAACTCCTGTTTTAGAACAAGTTCATGAATACATGTTTTTGATTTCATATATCATTAAAAAGTGTTGAACAAAAATTAAACTAACCATATAAAGTGTTACAATATTTATTTCATTTTAAGGAATTAGATTTCGGTATTTCTTATTTCATTGATAGGACAAAAGTCAGATCAGATAGAGGTAATATAAAAATGCTATCATTTTTTGTAGTTTTTCAAATAAATAAATAAAAGTGTTCGAAATGGCAAATCCCGTAAATCTAATATTAAATAGTAAACGCTGTTGTAAAACTTGTACCAGATTTTAAAAGTCATTAGTGTAGCATTTAAGGAAGCTTTTTCTTTTTAATATTTCTTAAATCTGGTGACTGATTTTTAGAAATTTTATATTTTGAGATTGAATATCAATTGAGTGGTTTTCTTAAAAATGTATCGGTTAAGATGAATGCAATTTATTATAATCAACGAAGGCTACAAATCGTTATGAATTATTAATGAAAGCTATGTATAATTACCAAAAGATTATGGTAAATAAGTATCTGCTATATCTATACCAGCGTTTCCCGACCAGTTTTGGCTCGCGTATCATTTGATAATAAATCATGTTAAAATATAGCACTTCATAAAAATTATATTTCGTGAAATTTGTTATTGCAAATTATGTTGTCTTATTTGCATTATGAATTTTATATGGTGACCATGTAGTCACATCACATAATGAGACATTACACTGAAACACTCCTAAATGTCATGCCGGATTAAAACTCACTAAGCTTAAAATTATAATTCACTGTAAGATTCATATATATGCTTGTTCAAAGTTTCAAAATTATCTAATATTTTGTCATTGCATTTAGTAATAAATGGTTTTAATAAACCACTTATAACAATAAAAAAACAATGTTTTTTTTATCAAATATTTTTATAAAATATAATTAATGAAACTCTTGTGCTTGTTTTGAAGTACATAATTTTTAGAAATTTGGTTTAAAAGATAAAAGCTGCCTGCAATTCGTGTTTTCGTATTTATTCTTAAAAATACATTAAGAGTAATCTAATTCCATACTAGAAAATGGTAATAGTAAAAAACTTTCTCAGAAAGTTTCGCGGTACCATTCAAGAGAATTTATTTTTTCTGTATATTGTGTGATGGTTAATCATAAGAGGAACAGTATTCTTTATACATGGTAAAATAATGTTTTCTCCTATTTGTCTATAACCACATTTGGCTATGTGGTAACTAATACATTAACAAAATTTTCTGCACATTAAGTTATCATCATTAACAGGTAGAATATGTGTCAGATGAAAAAATAGACGTCATTTTGCTCATTTATGCGTTTAAAAAATCGCTATCTTTGTTATTGTAATCCGTATGTTTTGTGAGTAGATGTCGTGAAAGAAACGATTGCTTCGTGAATCCATTTGTAAACACTGTCATACGCTGTATGCGCTTGGGCTTAGGACAATCGTCTCCAATACGCGAAAATCCATATTATACACATCGCAATGTTTTCTCTTAACACCTCTCTGAAGAACTTAAAACTGTGGATTTTTTTAACGTTTTGCACTAAATTTTTAACTGCCATTTGTTGAACTCGGCCACACATCACTGCTTGTGTGTGTTTGCTTCCGAATTTGGCATGCACAGGATCATAATAGCTGGTCCATTGCTTATTAAAAAAGTTTAATCAATATGACTACATTGAACAAAGACTAAACAATAACTTGTCACTTGTAAGTGGCGTCGTGAAAGGAATGAGAATGGTGGCAGCACCTATTGTTACTGATGGTTAACGAATAAATTTGACCGTGTACCCCGAAAAATAGTTGACGATTCCCTTATTCTCAATCATAAAATGTACTTTGCTAAATAGTATTAAAATAATTTTTATGAATTATATAAACAAAACGTTTTTATAATATTTTAATGATTGATATTATTTATTTTATTCTGCCATTATTACTTTCCGCGTAACACAGGTTGACAAACTCTGATATATGTAAATAAAATTCTTTTTCTGTTTACGCACAGAATTTATCGTCTTTGAATGAACGGCTACTCGGAATGAGAAAATAACTGACCAGGATGTTGTATTTCGGTTAACTTGAAACTTCGTTTATAAATTAATTCAAGATTTAATTACAGAATTTTTAATTAATTGAAAGTAAATAATGAAATACTAATCCATAGTAAAGTTGCCTAACTGAAATTATTTTAAGCGTTTATAATTTAAGATATGATTCTATGAATTTTCTCTTTTAAAGAATAAAAACCCTTTTTTAAAAATTTCATCAATGCATAACCGCTAGAGTTGAAAAATGTGTCTTCGAATCTCATTTTTTTAATGCTATTCCACAGTTAATTTTTTTTAAATAACAATAATTGCTTTTTTGATTTTTAATTATTGTAATGAACTTATTTACGCTTTTATCTATTCGTCGTATAAGTAAGGTAACATAACGTATATTCTTTTCTCCATGGATTATTCATGGTCCTTATATATTACCTGGTTCGCAAACTGTCTTGATAATACCATGACACAATTAATCACAAGATATTCCTTTTTTTTTTAGCTTTTAGAACATAAGTTATGTAAAGTTTACTTTTCATGAGAAGAATAATCGTTGGAAGAACTTAAAAATATCTATTTCGAAACTTCATATGACTAAAAAACAAGACAAATGTTGTTTAAGCAAAAAAATTTCCCTGCGTAACATTTCCATAAATATGAATTTAATTCAATTTTCATAATATAAAAGTTATGCAATTTTAGCGACATTAAATGTCATCAAAACTCAAACTTATATAAAAAAGTTTATATTCAAAATCAAAGTTATATTTTTATCTGGCATAATGCGAATAATCAGCCAATTTTACTAAAAATATTATATTTATATTGCTGTCGTTATTGATTTTAGCTATATACCAGGTTATGTGGATATGGATGGTGGTAATGATAACGTTGACTTTGCAGTTAAAAATTCTAATTATATGAAAATTGACATCTCTTCCATAATAGAAGATCTGAAACTAGTCATTGCACAAATACCCTTCTCATGGATGAAAAAGTTCATAAAATAATAACATTTTCATAAACACTCTAAAAATAAAATCTTCACCTTCTACACCAAAAAAAGATTTTTAAAAATACTGTGCACAAAACATACATGTTAAATTTCAAATTTATCTTTCATATTATTTCAAATTATCTTTCATTTTTTTTCAAATTTATCATTCCCTATAACCCTACGTCTTCAATCAGTATTCTTTAAATGACTGCGAAAAATATTTTTACAATCTATTTTTGCCAAGTTATTTTAAGATAGACTTTACTTATCTAAAATAATTAATATTAATAAGCGACAAACTTCAGTATGACTTGTTCTGATTACAAAAAGTTAGTTAGGTTCTTTTGCGTTATATTTTTTTTAAAAAATTGCCAAGTTTTATTATAAAGCAAAATTTTATTAACTTTAATATCAAAAGACACAAACAAGCTCATTCAACTCTAGTTCTTGTAATACTTAATCAATTAAACAATAAAATACTTAATCAATCAAACAATTTTGTTTAGAAATCCTCATGTGATGAAATTATGCCCCATTATTCAAAAAATTTCTTGGCATTTTTTTCAGTCATAAGAATTTTAAATTTCTGTGCGAATTTGAAATGCTTGTGAAGACGAGGAGTATTAAAAATCTGTGCTTCACTCTTTTTCGACTTCTAGCCGTGAAATTCACCATAACTCAATAGTATGAAACGTTCTTCGTTGCAGGAGACTCTGAGTTCGATTCCAGTTCCAAATGTGGATCGGAAGACGGGGGATATTAACACATTTCAAGAAAAGGGAGTTTTCTGAAGTTTTTTCACTTATGACTTGTGAGTTAGATCCAATAATTGAAAAGAGTATTCCTGAAAGAGAATACATCCCCGATTTACAAAATTTAATAATAGCTTTAGGCTGTTTAGTACATGTGATATCAAAATATTAAATTTTTTACGATTTCATGAAAATACTAAGAATTTGTTACATCTTGTTCGGGAATATCCAAAATATTTACTTTTATCATTCATTAAATGCACGTTAAGGAGAAATGCTGTTTCATTATTATTCTAAATGTACAACCCTCATTTATTAATTTATTTTGCATTTGCTAGGCTATTCTTCCTATTTTTCTGCGAGTATTTCTACATCACTAATCGGAAAGTTATAATAAATAAAACTTATATAAACTGTATCAGAATTTAGGGGAAACAAGATGTAATTGTAAAAAATTTTCGGTTTTGTGAATTTTAATAAATGATATAGTAATTCAGGGCTCAATTTAATCCTATTGGGATACTGGACAAAATCTTCTTTGGTGGGATTCTCTGCTTCACAACAACAAACTTTCTATTCAATTTGGCAAATGATTCTATTTGATTGTCAAAATAAAAACTTCCCAATCATTTTGGAAGTCCAGGGAAACTGCCCCGTATGCCTCTGCCTTAATCAGGCTCTGAAAAAATTTCGAGCTCAGTAAATTTAGTTAAGCGTGAATTAATCTTAATTTGAAACATATTGTATCTTAACTTTATTTAACAAAATATTGTTTACAAGTAAAACATAATTTTTCTTTTTTTATATTTATAAAATGCTTATTAAATAATTAGTAGTGCTTTTAAAAATAACTTTCCAAATTTATAAAATCTACTACCAATAAATCAAATCATTACTAGATGTTTTTTGCTGAGAAATGGAACTTCTGTTCAATTCATTTGCTATTTATAGAATAAACATTCCACATGTATAAGAGTATTTATAATAATAAAAAAGAATGGGAATATTTGAGGTAAAGCTTTATATTCTAGCCTTCTTTTGATTCGTCATTTGAATTGTGAAACAACTGATAAAATTAATCACGTTTGTATTCATAAAAAGCGAAAACATAATTACATTTTTGTATATTCAATAGTTAGTTTTATATGGTAATTTTATATTTATTAAGTTTCTACAGTGTTATAAGATTTAAAAAATATATTTTTTAAACAAATATTTGTTATTTCTATTTATCACATTTTGATTTAATTTCTTTTCAAAGCTAAACAGCAAGTGATTGAACTATTCAAAATAACTAGAAAGAATTAAATCATTTCATGAAGGAAGTTTTAAATTTTTGTGAAATGAATTAATTATTTCATCGGTATGAGGTGAATAAATCCACAGAATAAGGAAATAATTTATATAAAAAAGAAACAAAAAGGAAAAGGGGATAAATGAAAGGCAAAAATAGAATATTACTTTAAGGATTTAAAATATATATTTTTATATATAATTTGGTTACCAAAATCGTTGGTTCTAAATATTACGAAGAAAATAATTTGTCCGTTTGTAATTTAAGGCAAAATCATTTTTCTGATACTTACTCTATAGGATTACATGGATGACCTATTGATGTGCGAAAATAGTTTATAGAGAATTCCAAGGGATATCAAGTCCAATGGGAAATAGAGAGATGCCATTGTTGGCGCCTAAATTAATTGTATAATTCCATTCTACCAGAAACTCCGAAGTATTTCCCTCCTTTGAGTTTAAATTTGGCTATCTTTTTCTTTTTACTTTCACTCTGGCAACCCTTTAACGCTCTAAACAAAGGGTCGTGGTACATATGTTCTAGAAAGATTGGATTGCGGTTTATGATTGTGATTATTTTTCTCTAAGACAATGGAAAAGTGGTGAGTATTTTAATAAAATGAAAATATTTTAAATCTCTCATATATAATCGAATGATCTGTTTACTTTAAATCTCATTGGTCACTTAAATTATTTAATTTTTGCATTTATAGCTTACTTGAACATTTCTCATCTAATATAATATATTGAATGAAAATAAATTCATGGCAAAATATATCCATACTGAATGATCTATTGAAAAAATTTTAAATCGAAAAGGGCATTTTATTCGCGTATTAAATTAATCTTAATTGATTCGTTATTTGTCATTTTATTTAGTAATTATTAGTGTTTGTTATACAAACTGATTAAATATTAGTGCTTGTTTACATAAAATCCAAACTTTTGATTTCATTCTAAATTTGTGCTTTGATTTTAATTTGCAGAAATCATTTTTCGTGATAAACAATGCTATTTTCTGTCAATTTATCATTATTAAGAATCGTTTAAAATAACTTCAAAAATTAAATTTATTTTAAATGAATGATTATTTGTAAAATCGCCAAAAAAAGGTTGTTGAGCGTGCATAAACTTATTACGATTCTTATAAATTAATATCATTATCTAGAATTATAGCTTATGAATATGTAACATTTTATAAAATATGTATTTTTTTGTCTCTTAATAAAACTGCACTTTGAACTAATGAATTTCTAATTGAAGTTTTGAGAGGAATGTTATAACTCCAAATTTTTAACTTATTATTTTTCTCTCAATTCTGAATATTTTAAAGCATACTTAATTAAAATTATTGTTTTCTCTCTTCAGAGATCGTGGTTTAGAACATTTTTAACTATAAAAAATTTTTAATTTTAAAAATTTACTGTTGATTTTAATTATTTAAATTTAAAAATACAAAATACATTTACGCTTTTTGTGATTCACATAATTCTTAAGCTACAATAATGATTTACTTAGGTTACCTAAAAATGATATAGATCTGAATTTGTTTATTATTGAAGTAAAAAAAGTAAAGGTGTGAAATCAAATGTTGTGCATATAAATATATCTTTTTATGTAAGAAAAGCAACTTGTATAGTTTTTTACTTGGATCAAAATGTTTTGACAATGAATTATGCTTTCAAATGTAAAAGAAATGACATTCAATTTCTCAAATAGTAAATTAAATTATATTTTTTTGCATATTTCTGACAAAGAAAAACTTACAACTCTAAGAATCTCATAATTTTAAATTATGGCTGAAATTATACTTTTGAAACTCTTGACTTGTCCAAACTTCCCTTCTACAATGATATATCAAAGTTTAGCATTGCAGAGGAGAAATCAGGATCAAAGTATCAATCAGTAAAACTTTGATGAAGTTTTACTTTTCAAACTTTAATAAAGTTTTACTTGATACTGCTTAACGTCATTGTAACATTATGAAATAATTCTATTAAACATATTAAAACATCTGACAAAGGACAAAATATAAACATTTTAGTATAAAGTAAACACAATATAGTGACTTTAGTAATTTATTAGTATATCATTTAAATAATTAATTTGTATCATATAATTAAGATTTTAGTTTAGAAATCTGTTATTTACTATGTTGATGTCGAATCTTTCATGAGTAAAATACATTTCAACTATGATCATTTGTATGCAAAAATGGTTTCCTTAATTGATTCAAGTATAAATTAAGTTTATAAATGATAGATTAGTCATAATTTATATTTAAAAAAAACTGTGTTTTGGAAGAAATACAATTTCTGAATGTCACTTGAATCGAAAATTTATTTTAATTTTCCCAATAAAGTTATTATCTTATTTTAACTCTGCAAATCGATTCAAATTACTAAAAATTGTAAATTTTATTCAATTTTAGTTCTTATATTTAAATTTGATGTTTTTAAAATTATTTGATTAACAAATGAAATGTTAATTATAGGACAATATCATAAGAGGGAACATTTCTGAAGTATACTATCTTGTGTAGAATCAAATGCAGAAGAAATTGGAATATAAAATATCCAGTTTCTAATTTTATTTCTTGTCTGGGAATAGTTTTAGTAACTTGTTTGCAAGCATGTGCCTATTTTTAAGTGCAATATTTTTCTTTTTAATCAAAGAAATGTTTTTTCTTTTTAATACAACCGAATAAGTTTGATGTTTATGCGGAGAAGAAAATCCTACTTTATTTTGATTATAAAATTATCTTCAGCAAAATGAACCAATAATTTTTTTAAATTAGTACACATCTATTAATTTTTTAAATAGCAAAAGAGTGATATTGCCTTACTCAGTATTTTTCTTTTACTTTAAAAATGTATATTAATTTCCTAATATAGATATGTTTTTATTTTTCATTGCCAATGATAAATGTTTACAGACCATTGGCATTGAATGAAGTGGAGTATATGATCTTTTTGCAGATGTTAAATATTAAATGGATTATTCTTGAATAGAATTAAATTAAATATGACTTTCACCTCCATTTTAATAGTTCCTGAGTTAGAGTACTACTTTTAACTTGCATATTATTTATTAATTTGTTATCTGCATTAAATTGTAATTTCTAATAGAATTTGCTCTAGTATGCAAAAATTGATAGAGTGACAAATGTGTGTGTATCTGAAACAAAGCCATACTTTAGTATAAGCACACGAAAAATGGATCGTATGTAAGTTTGAAATTAATAATGAGCTCTTTACTTGCTCAGTAATCTTAATTTTTTAAGTATGTCAGGTCAGAACAACTTGACTCAGATGTTTTGAATATGAGAGACAATGTTGCTCATGCTTATAAAGTATTAAACTTCTGGAACTTGTTTATAACTATAGGTCACCATACCATTGTTTGCTGATGCTTAATTACATAACAGCATCGAAATAAATTTTTGGTGAGGTATATGACAATTTCAACCAAACCAAAATATAACTGAAGTTATTAATTAAAAATAAGGTTCGATCATTTATTGAATTTTTCGATTTGTAATATGCATTTCATCTCTTATTGAATCAGCCAATTATATATGTATTGTATTTTATAATCGAATAATTCAACTATAGAACTCGAAAAACTTCCTTGTAAATAAGATGTGCAATAGCATATTGAAATGGAATTTTTGCTTAGCAAAGCAAAAATGCATTGATCATAAATAAATATTGAAAAAAATCTGCAGTACTAATTCCGATTTTCCTGTAACATATTGCTTCTCTCTTTTTTATTTTATTAATTTTTTCTTATGAGACAGTTGGCAGAAACACTAATCTCATACTTTATTTATTTTCTAAGTAAGTAGAAGTTTAATTTTGTGTGTGAAAAGGACAAAGTTTGTTGGTTTTGTTATTCTGTGATCCACATAAATGACAAGTCTGCTAAATAAAAAGTGATTTATAAAATATATTACGTTTATCTAATTTTTAAATATATTAACCTTTTTCAAAGTATTTCTTAGTTATTTTTAAATGTTTTAAATTATTTCCAAAGTGAAACGTGTGTTAAAATTTTCAAATCCTTCTCATTTTTAGTTAGGAAAATGCTAACTATGAAAAAATTTCAATTTAATAAATCATGAAAAAATGTATTATTTAAAAGAATAATTGCGTAATATATATCTTAAAAAGTTTACAATCTTTTAGAATTTTGGAAAATTTTAAATACTTAAATAAAAACATACTTTACAAATTACAAATTTTTATCAGTAAAAGCAATATCCCTAATATAAAATTAAGTAATTTAATTGGATAATAAAGTTTTTTAAAGAAAATTCTTTCCTATTATATATATTTATGACCTATAGGCCAAATAAATCATTCACACTTTTTATTGCTATTGTTGTCAAGCTCATTAAAAATACGTGCTAAATACAGCAAGGAGTCCGGATTTGAAGCTTTGCAAATAATATAATTTATTTTGTTAAATAAAGTAATAATGAATACAAGTTTTTTTATTATAAATTAAAGGATTAATATTTTTTTAAACCTGTTTATTTTTCCTCCTGCAGAATAATCTCCCACGTGTTACTGCACTTCATCAGTAAGATTCGAGAGCTGTGTTTTGGTTAATAAATACGAGCATTTATCCAAAACTCGTTTCTATTATTAATTAACTAGTTTTCCAAGATGACAAACAATATATATATATATATATATATATATATATATATATATATATATATATATATATATATATATATATATATATATATATATATATATATTTTATTATTGAAATAAAAATGTTATTATTTAAACATTTATGTAATTACTAAAAGATAAAATATAATTAACAAAATTATGATAATATTTATATATCATTATTTTAAATTAATTATGAAAAGTTTGTCTACATTATTTAAATGAAAAACAAAAGTAACACAAATATTTTTAAAAACAATGGATTTCTTTTACATGAACATGCATTTCTCTTACAGAGTTACAAGCTTCACTGTCAATGCTTCAATGTGTTTGCAGTTTTGCTGAAATAATATAGAGTAAGTCACTTTGGATTTCTTTGCACTAACCATTTTATTTATGAAGGTTTAAGGAATTAATTTTTTTCTGACATAAATTAATATAAGCTCTAGTGAAGTGATGAAAAGTATTTAAAACTATTGTTTTTATAAATATTTTGAGGCATGATAAATATCTTTTCTTTTTTTTTACTGTGAAATTTCTCTAAGCTTTGCTGAAAATTTCAGTTAATACTAATTTTCCTAATATTAAACTGTTAATAGCTATGTTTCTGTTAATAGTATATTTTGTCTTAATGTAGAAATTCTGTTTAGCTTCAACTAGCGTAGAAATTTTGTCTTACTTTTTATCAAGAGATTGCAATTAAATTTTCCACAAAACTTTCTTTACAAAAAGTAGCATACCAAGCTTACTAAAAAGGAAGGACTTATTTCTTATGGAAGCAACTTTAGCGAACATTTAGAATTCAAACTGATGCAATTTCTATAAAATCTTCAAGGAATTTCTCATTTTTCTGTGAGCTTCTGGAAATTAAGTTTCCTTATTGAATCTAATTTTCATAAAAATCTAAGATAATGAATGATGCATGGCGAAATCTACTGGTGTTTTGTTCATTAAGAAGTACAAGCTTTAAGTAAGTTTGTTTTTATCTAATTCTATTAATATGTGTGTTCAATTTCCAAATCTGAGCTTAAAAATGTAAATAATTTAATAGCAAAAAACTTAAAATATTGATGGTAGTATCTGAAATAGTTTTTTTGTTAGTTTATTAAAGCATTGGCAGCCTTTGTTAGTCATCTTAAAAAAATTTGTGTGTTATTGAAATTTAATGTGGTTTATTACAGTTACTTTTGCTTTAATAAAATACAAGAATTATGAGCAATGTAATTATACGTCTACAAAACTATTTTAAATGCTTATAAAAATTTTCATATACTTAAAAAATTATAAAATGACAGACTTTTTTATTCGTAAATTCATAACCACTCTGAAGTGAGTTATCTTTTCTGAATAATCAATTCTGAATCAGGTTTAAATATAATTAATTTAAAAGGTTTTTTTACTTGATTGTTTTCCTTTTAAGAATTTGAGAAGTCAAAATGAAAAGTATAATCAAAATAAAAATACAAAGAAAATGAATTATTGAAATAAATATGTGTGCTAATTCTAAGAAATTAAGATGCTTTTGTGAATATTTTCTCATCATGAACTTAAAGTAGCTTTATACATGTTTATTGAATGAGGGATTGAAACCCAACTAAAGTGTAAAATTTTACTTACCAAGAAACACTAATATAATTTTTCAAAGAACTAATTAAGCATACTGTATATTCCATAAATGCTAAATTTAAAATTTGACCACACACTGAAGACCTGCTAAGGAAAAATATTTCAATATTCACTTCGTAAATTCCCATTGAGAACATTCCGTAGATAATGGGACGTATTTCCGTGTCGAAAGGGAGGAAACTCAAAACAATTCTGCGCATCCACCCTAATAAACATGCATTCAAAAGAAATAAATTGTCTTTCTTTGTTCAATCGCAGGGATCAAACTTAAGACAATTCATTCCAAAGAGTAATGTCCTACTAGACCACAGTGAAATTTAATAAATTTTTAAAGCTATTAAATAAATAAAAATTTGTAACATAAAAATATAGTATCTATAATTATCTCTCTAAATAAAACTCTAATTCTCTTTGCAAGCCTGAATTTTTTTTTTTGAAATTGAATCAAAAATGATTGCACGGAATGGAATGAACCTTATATCATTCTTTATCTTTGGCTAATTTAAAAGCAATTTAATTTTGAAATTTTGAATTTGGTTGCTAGAATTTATTCAAAACATAGTTAATGCTAGTTTGAACTCTCCTTGGAAATGCTTATTCTGCGATTTGATTTACTTAAGCGGTGGAATTATAACGCGGTAGAAATTCTTCAATTTTCATAAAGAAAGATGATTCAATCTTTTCCACACTTTTAAAATTGTCATCTGCTCATAATTATTGACGTTAAAAAATATTTACGGAAAGTCACATCCCTTTCATTCTGTATTGCAAACTAATTTTTCTATAAAAATAGAGATGGCTTTTTCCTCATTTTGAAAAAAATATAGTTATTATAAACTATGGCAAATATGTATTGTTTTTACCATTATAACGTCAACAGTAAAAGGAATAAGTAATGCGAATGAAAAGAAACACAATTTCGTTATTTAAAACTTCTTAACTAAAAGGAATTCTTATCCGCTCATTAATCTTTCGAATTTTTTTTAAAAAATCTTTATTCCAAACCTGAATCCATAAGGAAAAACATATTTGTAAACAACGCTAGGTAAATAGTAATTGTAATTTTTAATCGTAATTTTTGAACCAAAATTTACATTTTTCACTGGAAAATACTTAAAGAAAACAGCGGAATAGGAGAAATAAGGTTCAAAAACTGCCTTTCAACAGTTCGTGGGTTCGAATTCCACCGTGGGCCTCAGAGTCTGTAATGGTTCTAAATACTTATTGAATTGTAGGTCTAGGACTATTTAAATATTGTGTGTAAAAAATAATCGCTTAACAAACCATAACACAAACATTCCATCAAAAGCTTGCAAGACAGGCATACTAGTTTTACAAATAATAAACAAAATAATTTCTTTCCAAACTTATTCTTGCCATCCATGAAAAACAGATTTGCTTGGGGAAATATTATGGAAGATATTCCAAGATAACAAGAAACAATTTTTTAAAAATTTAAATAATATTCTTGAAATAGAAAAAAAATCATGTATATATATAAATATATTTTATTTAACAGTGCCTCCTTGGAGTTGACATGTACAACACATCATAATTAACTATACACTATCTATCTGTACAACACATTTTTAAAAATAATGAGGTTATTTTAATAGTAAAACATAACTTGATATAAATTTCAATATTAAGGAATTACGTATTTCATCGTATTCACAGAATACTCCCAGTGAAAAATAAATTATTTCTTTGAAAGTTCTTTTAGAAAGATTTTCCTATGTAAAATAAATAAGAATATTCTTGAAATGAATAAAAAGCATATCATAAATCTCTTTTATATATTATTGCCTCCTTAGAGTTTACTTGTATAAACCATGGGATTATATTATGCTTTCTGTATGTTAATGAAACTTATTTAAAGGAAATATTGCTTTTAAGCAAACAAGGATATTCTTATGTAAGTTTAATTACTAAGGAAATATTTGTATATTTCCTTGTATTCATAGAGTCATCCCAGCGATGATTAAAAGATTCACTTGGGAGCTCTTTAGGAAAGATTTTTCAATGTGATATGTAAGAATATCCTTAAAGTTGAATATACAAAGAAAATTATTAATATCTATGTTTTATATATATAATTGCCTCCTTGGAGATGACTTGTATAACCCATGGGTATATATTATGCTGTTTGTATGTTAATGACTCTAATTTAAATGAAATATTGCTTTTAAGCAAACAAGGATATTCTTATGTAAGTTAAATTACTTAGGAAATATTTCTATATTTCCTTGTATTCATGGAGTCATCCCAGCGATGATTAAAAGATTCGCTTGGGAGCTCTTTAGGAAAGATTTTTCAATGTCATATGTAAGAATATTCTTAAAGTTGAATATACAAAGAAAAATTAATAGCAATGTTTTATATATAATTGCCTCCTTGGAGATGACCTGTATAAACCCATGGGTAAATATTATGCAGTTTGTATGTTAATGACTCTTATTTAAATGAAATATTGCTTTTAAGCAAACAAGGATATTCTTATGTAAGTTTAATTGCTAGGAAATTTTTCTATATTTCCTTGTATTCAAAGAGTCATCCCAGCGATGATTAAAAGATTCGCTTGGGTGCTCTTTAGGAAAGGTTTTTCTATGTAATATGTGAGAATATCCTTAAAGTTGATATATACAAAGAAAATTATTAATAGCTATGTTTTATATATAATTGCCTCCTTGGAGATGACTTGTATAACCCATGGGTATATATTATGCTGTTTGTATGTTAATGACTCTTATTTAAATGAAATATTGCTTTTAAGCAAACAAGGATATTCTTATGTAAGTTTAATTGCTTAGGAAATATTTCTATATTTCCTTTTATTCATAGAGTCATCCCAGCGATGATTAAAAGATTCGCTTGGGTGCTCTTTAGGAAAGATTGTTCAATGTGATATGTAAGAATATCCTTAAAGTTGAATATTCAAAGAAAATTATTAATAGCTATGTTTTATATATAATTGCCTCCTTGGAGATGACTTGTATAACCCATGGGAATATATTATGCTGTTTGTATGTTAATGACTCTAATTTAAATGAAATATTGCTTTTAAGCAAACAAGGATATTCTTATGTAAGTTTAATTACTAAGGAAATATTTCTATATTTCCTTTTATTCATAGAGTCATCCCAGCGATGATTAAAAGATTCGCTTGGGTGCTCTTTAGGAAAGATTTTTCAATGTGATATGTAAGAATATCCTTAAAGTTGAATATACAAAGAAAATTATTAATAGCTATGTTTTTATATATAATTGCCTCCTTGGAGATGACTTGTATAACCTATGGGTATATATTATGCTGTTTGTATATTAATGACTCTTATTTAAATGAAATATTGCTTTTAAGCAAACAAGGATATTCTTATGTAAGTTTAATTACTTAGGAAATATTTCTATATTTCCTTGTATTCATGGAGTCATCCCAGCGATGATTAAAAGATTCGCTTGGGAGCTCTTTAGGAAAGATTTTTCAATGTGATATGTAAGAATATCCTTAAAATTGAATATACAAAGAAAATTATTAATAGCTATGTTTTATATATAATTGCCTCCTTGGAGATGACTTGTATAACCCATGGGTATATATTATGCTGTTTGTATGTTAATGATTCTTATTTAAATGAAATATTGCTTTTAAGCAAACAAGGATATTCTTATGTAAGTTTAATAACAAAGGAAATATTTCTATATTTCCTTGTATTCATAGAGTCATCCCAGCGATGATTAAAGGATTCGCTTGGGAGCTCTTTAGGAAAGATTTTTCAATGTGATATGTAAGAATATCCTAAAAGTTGAATATACAAAGAAAATTATTAATAGCTATGTTTTATATATAATTGCCTCCTTGGAGATGACTTGTATAACCCATGGGTATATATTATGCTGTTTGTATGTTAATGACTCTAATTTAAATGAAATATTGCTTTTAAGCAAACAAGGATATTCTTATGTAAGTTTAATAACAAAGGAAATATTTCTATATTTCCTTGTATTCATAGAGTCATCCCAGCGATGATTAAAAGATTCGCTTGGGAGCTCTTTAGGAAAGATTTTTCAATGTGATATGTAAGAATATTCCTTAAATTGAATATACAAAGAAAATTATAAATAGCTGTCTTTTATGTATCATTGCCTCCTTGGAGTTGACTTGTATAACCCATGGGAATTTGGTGTGATGTAAATATGTTATTTATCTTACTTAAATGTAATATTGCTTTTTAGTATACAAGAATATTCTTAAGTTATACTTAATTAGTTAAAATAATATTTTTACGTTTACCTGTATTCAGAGAGTTTTTCCAATGATGTTTTTAAGATTCGCGCGCACGCGTTTGGGAGCTGCTAAGAAAAATATTTTCAATTTAATATTTAAGAATATGCGTACTGGGGAATTTTCTTTATCTAATATGCGTACTGGGGGTTAAGATATTCATCATCAAAGCTTTATTATATTATGTATTTTAAAAGTAGTTGTCTAACATTATGAATGAAGAAAATATATTATTTATTTAGCTTTATTTTTAATGGCTCCTAAATGTAATTTCTCTATTGCATTACTCGTCCTCTAGATAATATAAATTTATTTTATCATTAAATGATATTCTTATTTTCAGTTTTGTTTGAGAAAATGTTCTAATATATTTCCTCATTGACAAAATAAAATTTGTGTGATGGCATAAATATTCACTCAATCTTTTTGTTTTTTTCTTAAAATATCAAAAATAATTTCTAAAGGTCAAATATATTGTGCGTCATGTTTTATACATACACACATAAATCATCCTAATGAGCATTATTCACAGGGTAGCTTTGTTGTAAATCTCATGTAATCTTAGCTGTGTAAAATTATATGCACGAATATATGATTTGCATATAATTTTCTCTTAAAAATGGGGTTATAATTTTCACCTATGTGAGCTTTTAGTTTGCATAGTATATATGCGATTTTTTTATGACAGATAAGGAATATTCTTTTAATTTTGAACTAGATGATATGTCAGTATATTTCCTCACTAAAAAAGAGCTCTTGCATGAGAATCATCTAAAGGGAGACTGCGCACAAGTGTGTCTGGATTTTTTTTATTTTTTCTACTTTTTCAAAAGTATTCATTAATTTTTATAAAATATTTGATTCCCCATTTCAAATACACAAACCAGTCTTCTTTGTGAAAAATCATTCCCATGGAAGTTCGAATATAATATTGTAAAATTAACTTTCTGTTATGTGCGTGAAAATGTAATTGAATATAAGTTTATTTGCTAAGTATTTTATTGCTCTTCCATAATAACTCTCAAACTACGTAATATAAATTCAATTTATTTTATCATAAGAAGGTCTTGTTTTAATTTTAACCTGTGGAGGAAATGTTCATTTATATTCTTATTAAAAATATCTGAATGAGAATAAAATGATTGAACCATAATATTTTTCTAAAATATCAAGAGTATTTTTCTTAAATTCTAATAACTTTGTGTGGTACACTGATGCACATTGTGCGCAGTCTCCCTTTAGATGATTCTTATGCAAGAGATCTTATAATGTGCATGAAAAATAATTGTCTAATATTTTGCGTGGAAATGTATTATATATTTGCATATAATTTTTTTATTGCGAAGGCTGATAATTGTAATCCAGGAGAGCTTTCATGCTGCGTTATACGAATTTAATTTATCCCATTTTACAGAATATCCTTTTCTTAAGTTTGAAGAAGTGGAGGCATCTTTGTTTTGTTATTTTCTAACGAAAATGAAGTTATTACAAAGATTCTCCTGAAGTTTCGTAATTTTTTCTAAAATATCGTGGATATATTTTTCTAAATTTCTATTCATTCCATTCTGTGCAGCCAATTTCAATTGCAACCCTTGACAATAATTTATCAAATGGATAGAATTAGGTTTCTATTTATATAGATAAAATAATCTTCAGTTGCATGATACATATATGTAAGGTGACAGTAATTCGTTTGAAGTAATAAATAAATTTGGGAGCATTTCTTTTTGTCCTGAAATTTTTAGGGGCAATATTAGAAATAATTCTATCTTCTGAGCAGTTGAATATTTCTGCCCATTTGCCTTCTTAAAAATTGCTTTGGTACGTAATCTTCACCTTGAGATAATAAAAAATAATCTTCGCGTATATAATTCTGTAGTTTTGAGTCTGAATGTGGTACTTAACTAATCCCTCTCAATATTGAATATTACTAACTAAGAAACTGTCATATAAAATACAGTATAAATATATAACTATTCGTTATATTATTTTATTTACTATCACTTTATCTTTACTAACGTGACATTTGCTTTTACATGTGCTGATTCTATTTATGTGCTATGGCATTAAGCTGGTTAACTGTTTCATTGCAATCTACTCCTCATTCCTCAATGCATCAAACTAGTCTTTATAAATCAGCATTAAGTTTGATAAGCTTTACAATTTACTTATATTTAGTATGAAATGAAAACAGAAAGCTTTTTACTATGATGGATTTTTTATTGAATAGAAATGTGGGTGTACTGGTGTTATCAATAACCTAGATTGGAAAGATCAGGTAGCTGGCTATCTTTTTTCTTTTTGTAAGAAATACAATTAAATAACGAATTTATTTTTACCTTTTCTAGCGCATTTTAAAATTTTTTTGTTTCGTATTCAATCATTTGTAATTTTGAATAGACGCATCAATTCATGTTTTATGAATTTATTCTACTTAAATATCATTTGAGAGTGCATTCATTTACTGTGAGAAACAGAACTGAATAGAAATGTTTTCTTCCATTCCAATTTTGGTTTAAAATAAAATAAATAATTTTAATTGAAGATGGTAAAAAAACCAATATTCCATTATTTCCGATTTATCTGATTGAATTTTTTAATTGGCCATTTGATCATTACTCATTGTTTAATAGAATTTTTTTTATAGAATTAAATATTTTACAGTTAAAAAAGTTTTTCTTAAAGATTTTAATAACCGAATATTTTTTACTAATTTTTAAGCTTCATTGGAGTAAACTTTTTCAAGTTTTTTAAATATTAATCCATTAAGTGTTGGAGGTGAATAAAGCAATCAAATATTTCAGAAATATTGAAAACAGTATATTTAAATTGTTTATTTTGAGATTACAATGGAATATAATAATATGAATAAATTTATTTGAATTTATAAATTTATCATGCTTCTACCGAATAATGTTAGATTTAACATAGAAGGCCAGGAGCCCACAGCGGGCTGTCGGTCCAGTGTTATTGATGCAAGATTTTACAACTTATTTTTCTGAGTTAATTTGTAAATATTTCATATAAGCTTTCCAAAAAACATACTTAAAATTCAGAAAAATGTAGGTGTTTTCCTGATAACATTTTTGCGGCTTGAAATAAATTCATTTATTATTTTTAATAATTTAAAATTGACACGTTCAATAAACGTATCATTTATAGAAATATTCTTGAATCAATAAAAAGTTCTTAAGGGTTGTAGAGTATTCATGATTGTGATAAATATTATCGATAAATGTTGTAGTAATATTATCAAAACGATATTTATTGATAAATATTAATTCCATTAACTTTTTATTCTGCATTAAAATTATAATGTGATGTTATGCGTATTTTCTTAGTTATATGTTTTGCTGTTATGGTACCAGTTACAAATTAATAATGGATTTATTCTGAATATTTAATATCTTTTCAGATTTGTGATGTAATATAATTTCTCACTTGTAAACATTCTATGCACAGTTGCTATTCCTTTGGCAAATTAACTTTCGTCCTTTTATAAATAGTATTTATTTTACACCTATGTTTAATAGTTCGAAGGGTTTATCTGCTATATTTTGCCATTTATCTTTTAGTAGGCTTTTATTTTTTGGTATGTATATTTTCCTTTAAGTAAGAGAAATCAGAGTGCACAATAGGTTTCAGTTATTTATTTTTTTAAAAATTTTATATTGACAGTTTTTAAAAAACAGCGATTAAATAAACAAATTAATTAATAATTTATTTTGGTTTCATGTATTAAAATAATTTGTTTGAGAAATATATATAATTCTCTTTACTTAGGAACATTGAATTAAATTCTGATATAAGAACCTTGAATTAAATTCAATTTTTAAATTTAGATTATTTATTCTTATTTACAGAGAACGTTAACCTGTTCACTACTTGCATAGTTTAAGTATTTTTGTTGACAATATAATATGTTCATAATCTTATAAATGCTAACATTCATTTTTTTTAAATTTTTTCTTTTCATGTCTCATGGGGTGAGATTTCTGGGTACCGCCGAACCTTCCCAGAGCGGCTGTGAAATGAAATCTCGTAAATGAGGTAACAACCTTTTTTTTTTCGTTTTTAGAATATAATTTTTTCTGATTCAATAATTTAAATAGGCATATTGTCAATCTGTTATATTTTCTGTCTTCATCTGAGAATTCTTAAATTTTCCCTTAAATTTAATAAAGAATTCAATAATAATAATGAAAATATATGCTTTTCATAAAAAATATTTAATTATCATATAAATTTTACATTATTTTCTGATTAAATATATGTTTTTTAAATATTTCTTTTACAAAGATATCAATTTACTTTGTCTGAATTCTTTATTTAAATAAATTATTTAAGTATTGTACTGAGTGAAGTCTTATATGAATAATTTCATCGCCTTTTTAAAATCATTGGTAAAAATATTTCCGGCATTAATAAACCTATACGTGCATGCCTTGATTGCCGAATGCATTAACTTAACAAAAAGAAGTTGAGAAAGTTGATTAAATAGTTTAAATTGTCTTCTAAAATTCCTTTTTAATTAAAAATTTAAAAATATACTGCATATGCATTTTTTATTTAACAACAATTAGAAAGTATAAAATAAAATATCTTTTGAGAAATTGTTATTCTCCAAAAAATTTTTCGTGATTAAATGAATAAAGTATTTTGGCATGATAAAAAAAAATAGTAATTCAAATTCATTCTACTGGAAAATTTCATTATATAATTGTGTTTCATTTAAGATTTCCTGGCAGAAATGAAAAATAATTGTTCCGTTACAGATATATTACGAATATTACTTTGTTTAAATTGACTCATCAAAGTATAAATCCCTCAGGAAATTTACCTTCTTTAGGTAAACACGGGTGTCACAATTCCCTGGTCTCCAGTAATCTGTCCTCTTTCTTTTCTTTCCTCTCCTCTTTTCTGCTTTTTCTTCCTCTGCTCCCTTGTTGTGGTTGCCTCGCAGGAGGTTGAGGGCTTTTCTTTAGTAGCTATCGCCACTCTATTACTATTAGATTCTTTTGAGGACTAAATTATCCACG
This sequence comes from Latrodectus hesperus, assembly GCA_037975125.1. NCBI lineage: Eukaryota > Metazoa > Arthropoda > Arachnida > Araneae > Theridiidae > Latrodectus > Latrodectus hesperus. The sequence continues at coordinate 49,463 of JAJQOW010000374.1, read as the reverse complement.
TGTTTGCCGTTCGTGGAGACCCATGTCCCTTGAAAGAAGGATCCCAGTAATTGAGGCCCCCAGAGACGAACACATTACTTTGCCCTCTGCTTCAGGTAAACGGGAGATGTGCTGTGATTCTCAGCACATCAAGCGATCGGTACTTCCACTGGATGACTCATTAAGGGTGGAGGTCATCTCAAAGATGTACTGTGAGCGTATAGGACCTGTGGTTAGCACTGCTGCAACTAGCCTACATCGCCTTATTGGACTCGGTTATGGATAGTGTGGTCAAGTACTGAAATTTGACACAATTTTCATGGAGAAAAAATATCATTCAACTCTCCCACGGGAATATCTTTTGGAAAAAAATTTAATACAAAATTTTCTGTTACTCATAAAAAGGAGGGTACATTAGAAAATATATCTGCTTTCTTAATTCATAAAGGAACATCGGGAACAGTAGGAGAAGTGAAAGGCATACATAAATTGGAGTCTGGAGATATTTTTATACAGGTTTTATCGGACACCCAAGCTGTTACAATTGTAAAAATGCATCATATTGCTGGTATGGAAGTAACTATATCTATTCATGGAAAACTTAATTTTTCTTGTGGGGTGATATCCGATAGGGATTTATTAAATGTGCAAATGGATGAGGTACTTGAAAACTTACAGGATCATAATATGTAGGATGTAAAATACATTACTGTTAAAAGAAATAGTAAGATCATTGATACAAGGCATCTCTTTCTGACATTTAAGTTGCCAGACTTTCCATGATATATAAATGCAGCGTGTATGCATTTATCCGTGAGGTCATATGTACCGAATCCTTTTCATTGTTTCCAGGGTCATCGTTTCGGGCATTCAAAGGTAGCGTGCAAAGGCATACTGACTTGCGCTCTTTGCACAGCAGTTAGGTATGATCATTTCAACTGCACAGAGAAGGAGGCGTAAAGCGTTATCAAATTGTAAAAGCGGCAACCCCTAATATTCTGGAAACTGCTCCTTGTTAATTCTGAAAAAAAGATAAGTTTAAAAATAAATATTCCTACTCTGAGAACAGAGGAATTATTACTTCTCGTACACATAAATCAGATGTTTCTTATGCAACCCTTGCAAGAAAAATGACTAAATCTTGCAGTACACAGACCGATGCCTCCACTCTTTTCATGCTCATACTTCCACTTCAAGGATTACCCCTTGTTAAAATACACAAAAGCCAAAATCGAGTAATATCTTCAAAAAGCTCCATCAAAATCGAAGGCTTTTAAGCTCTTAAATTAAAATCTGTGAAGGAGGGCTCTCTTAGGCCCTTCATATCCATCTGTAAAGCCTTATCCATGGAAGCTGATACTGTATCTTTGCACCCTCCTCTAATAGCGATATCAAGTTTAAGGAGTTGTCAGACGAATTGCCTTCCAGCTCATGGAAAGGAGCTTTTCAAATTAAACAATAACTTCCTTTTTATCTTGGAACTGCCATGTTTTGCGTTCATATTATGTTGACATCAAATCTGTAATTTCAGCTTTTAACACTTAAAATAGTTTTTCCACGCGTGGGTTTAAAAACTTTCGAAAAGACTGGTGACGACGGTTCAGTGTCTGGAGGTGTTTGGCTATTGACGTCCGATAACTTCCCCAGCACTCTCCATTCTATACACTCTACAGCTGTAGCTATCAAAATTCATACTTCATGCTTAATTACAGTCTGCAGTTTGTATTTACTAACACATGTTGTCATCCTCCAAGAAGAACTCAATACATTACTAGATCAGATGCTTTCACCATTTTTGTTGTTCGTTGACTTCAACGATCATAAAACTTTGTGGAGAAGTGATGGCACAAATTCTCCCGGTCCTCGATAAAGCAGTTATTTTCTAAAAACTGCCTCTGTCTGATAAATAGCGAAAAAAAAACTTATTTCTGCGTACCCACAAGAACTTTTCATTCTCTCGATCTGGCCATTTGTTCTCCCTAACTTCTGCTATTATTAAATTTAGCTGATGAAAATGATCTGCACAATAGCTATCATTTTTCTTTCATAATCTCGGAGACTGGAAATAGAAGTGTGAGACAACGCCTACCTATTTAAGTGTACAGTCGAGAAAATTGGATGTTTTTTACACAGTTGTCAGTTGTTGATGACAAAAGGGTTTTCATCGAGGATATTGATGATGCAGTTTGTAAAGTCACTGAAACAATTATCAACGCAGCTGTTGCATCAATACCAAAAGTTCCTCTATATCACACAGTCGTTGTAATCTATGCTGGAATGACAAATGTCAAAACACGTATAAGAAACAGAAGAAGTTATGGGAGTTATTTGAAAGATACTCTACTAAGGAGAATCATATTGCCTTTTAGAAAGCAAAACCATTAGTTTGCATAGCTTGTCGGCGAAGTCAGAAGGAATCTTGGTCTCGCTGTGTATCTTCAATTACATCTTCAACATCCAGTTAACAGTTGTAGAGAGAAAACAGCCAATGTGTATATAGGGAATTTTCCATTCCTATATTGAAATCCGGAGCTGCTGTATATTTTTCTCCTGAGGACATCGCTAACGTCCTTGGTGAAACCTTTGCTATCGTCACAATCTCCGACTCCTAAAGTTCTACGTTTTTAAGAACTAAGAGTCGTGCTGAGTGAACACCAATTCCTTTCCACCATGGAGAAGCTTTGCCTTACAACTGCGAATCTCGGATGTTGGAATTGAAGAAAGCATTTCAGCAAGTCTATAATACCATACCGGGAACTAATAGAACCAGCTATCAGATGCTTCAACACTATAGTCCAGGCTTCCTATCGAATTTGGTGTTATTGTTCAATAGGGTCTGGACTGAAAATAAATTTCCATCACTTTGGATAGAAGCAGTAAGGCATACGACCGTACCTGGCGATATGGAATTCTCCGTTCATTATACGATTTTGGCTTTCGGGGTAGTCTTCCAATATTCCTACAAAAATTTTAAGCTCCTATGTTTTTAAAGTTTGTATTGGCCAGTTTTTTATCCAAGACCTAGGGTGTAACCTAAAACTCTATTTTAAGCTTCACTATTTTTAACTTTTCCATCAGTAGCATTCTTTATCAAATATCACCACATTTATATGGCATAATTTATGCAGATGACCCGCAAATGTAATATGAGGGATCAGACCTGCATTAAATTGAGTGACAATTAGGAACATCTGTAAATAAACTAGCGGCATGGTGTTCTGAGTATGGCGCTATACACTGTCTGATAGCAAAAGTAAATATGTAGATCGTAGGATCGTTATTAATTGTATTGATCGTAGGATCTTTATGCAGGCAGGTCATCTGCAGAAAGACCAGCCTGCATAATGATCCTACGATCTACATAAACAATACACCTATCCCTATTTCAACGAGATAAAGTTTCTAGAAATAATTTTTTACCGAAAGTTAAATTTTCTACAGCATAATCTTCATTTGCAGAAGAAGTGCGAGCGATCTCTTAATATCCTCTAAGGGCTTTCAATACATCTTGGGGTGCTGGTCGTATGTCATTACTTCGAGTGTCTGACATTCATTGATTTTATATTGTATTGATTATGGGTGTGTTGTATATGAATGTACTAAGTCTTCAGTTTTACACCAATTGGATACTGCTCCTCACTCTGTTTTGAGAATATATTCAGGCCAAAATCTGCTATATTATTGTCTTACTTATGTGATGTCTATTTCAACAAAATCGACTTTTTATTACATCCAACTTGATATGATCAACAGATTAAAATCATCAATCCTTTTGCTCGTTATAAAAAATTGAACAATAACTGCTACTGTTTTCAAGAAGCTTTTTTCATCACATCGCTGACAGTATATCAACTGCTTACAAGTTTTCTCTGATGGATCAAAATATGCAAGACATGTTGGTTGTGCTATAGTCATTGAAAACAAAACTCTTAGCTACAGCCTCCATTCGTCCTGTTCCATCTTCTCTGCTGAAGTAATAGCTATTTATCAAGCTCTTCAGCAGATTGAATACTTTTAAATATTCTGTGTACACTGACAGTTAAAAAGTGTTGATTGCTTTGCAAAACAATAGATTTTAATGTCCTCTAATTGTGTCTAGAATTTTCCAAGAATTAGACTCCTTTTCATTTTTTCTGTTGGATCGTAAGTCACTTAGTTCTCAATAGCAATCAGAGGATGATGCAGTTGCTAAATCGGCACCCTGCACACCTCTGCCATAAGTTCCTTCATCTGGTGTGAGAAGAGGTGTTTAAAAGCTAACTTATTCTGTTTGGCAGGAGTCGTGGAACATACAGGTCAATAATAAATTGTATGCCATATTTCCACACTTCACCCCATTAACTGTTTTACTGGTACGAAATGCTGATGTAAGAATAAATCACCTTCGTATCGCGGACATACACGTTTTACACACAGATATTTGTTTTTATATGAACTGCATTCTTGGTGTGAAATGTGTGATGAACCATTTATTTTTTTATATTTTAATTTCGTATTCGTATTTTAACCACTACCTTATGCTTTTTTTAATTGTGATATTTTAACTTTATCTGATTTGTTGGAGGAGCCAACCCACAGAAATCTCTCTCTCTATTTGCCATTTTAAAAACAATAGGCTTCTTTCATTTTATTTAGGTTTTGTGTAATTATTTATATATTAATATTTTGCGCTATTTTTTTGTTTTTTTGATTTTAAATGTTTTAAATTGTAATATGTTAAATATAATTTTTCTCTTTTAAAAATGTTAATGTGTTTTTCTTTTTTTTAAATATAATAAATAATAACTATATTTACGAAAAATTTTAGCTCTGGCCCAACTTGTCCGTTTTTGGACTTTGTGCCACAAAACCCAACCAACCATCCATCAAAATATAAATGATGTCTTTCGTTTGCTTTATCTGAAGTTCTGTCATGCCAATTTGTCCTTAATTTTGTATAATAGTTTTGTTTAATAAGAGGAATGAAAATTGAACGAGCCCATCATATCTCACCTATTTTCTTCTGCACTATTTTTTCGTGTTGTATGCCGAAAAGGTATCAGGGATCTACTTTTTTACACATTTTCTTGCACTAATGCCATTAAATTCTGTATCTTTGACAGAGCCATACTTGAACTGTATAGGGTGAGGTTCCGACTTGTCTAATTTTATCTTATGAATTTTCAGCAAATTTACTGCTATCCCTGTAATTTACCTTTCTGTTGTTGCATAATTTAGAAAGTACTTATGGGAAAAAATCCTGATTGTTATTTAAATTATGTGACTCGATATACATTTTACACGCTTTTATAAGCTATACAATTGATCTAGTTTGAAAATGTTTTGATTTTTTATCTCAGATTTAATAGTAGCAAATTGTGAATCCTCTAGCTAGTAACTGCATCCACTTACTAGAAATTTCATTTTAATTGACTCAGCTTGTATTCTGTATTTTTAAGCAATTTCAATATGGTTAAAAATTTAATATTTCTATATTTTATCCAGTACATAAGTCTCATTAGGTCATTAGTTTTTACAATTTTTATTTAACACAAAAGTATTTTCTAATACTTTACTGAACATGAAATATCGTGAGACATTTCTGTTTCATTCATTTTCTAGCCATAAGAACATATGAGCATTACAATAATCGCATCCGTTATATTTCGTTTATAGTAAGCTACCTAAGTAATTAATTTTGTAAAGGATAAAGCATTTTTCAAAGTCTAAAGAAAGTACATAAACTTGAGATGTTACCAACCGATCTGCAGACACGAATACGAGCTTGTTCAGCCTTTTGCAAATTTTTAGCTTTTTCGAATTTTGTCATCCGTTTTCCCACAATATCGGATGGCTAATTTTATATTTGTATAAAAACATATTCGTTTCATATATCTGTGGATAATTGCTTGAAATTTAAATTAAATTTTGTTGAAAATACCTTGTAATAATGTAAGTTTTATATTGTTCACGGGCTGTATAGTTTCTTCCTCACATTACGCAATATGTACATTTTCTTATATGTACATGTTTAAATGCAATATGCACTTGTTTAAATGTACATATTTTTAGGTATAAACTGAAGTAGGGAGGAGGCAGTGGTACACAAACAGGCATGTTTAATGACAACAGACAATTAAAACATATAGTAATTACAATAAAATAATAGCATTAAAGAGCGTTTCCAATGGTACACAAGAGAGTCAACACATCTACTCTCAAGCAAAGCAGAAAGACGTTTGACCAGAATATGCACAGTTTGATCACTAGAGGGCGCACATTTACTCTAGTCAGAAGGATCTATTATGTAGAGAGGGTAAAAGTGGAGATAGTGATATTTTAATATCCTCCCACAAAGTTGACGCATTTACCCGAAATGCAAAATAGTGTCTTCTATTCCTAATGTGTATGTCTAACCATTTGTAATGTTTAATAGCAGGTAAAGCTTTTGTTAGTACATCTGCTTTCATATCTTCTGTTGGTATATGCTTTATGTCTATTTGTCCGTTTTTAAAAGCTTCCCTTACAAAGTGATGTCTAACATCTCTATGTTTTGTTCACTTATGGAAAACTTGATTTTCAGCCAATTTTAAGGCTCCTTTGTTATCAGAAAATATGCGCACTTTTTCCGAATTACAATTACGCAGTTCATTAGTTAAATTACAAAGGTAAATAGCCTCTTCCGTACCATCCGATAATGCCATATATTCCGCCTCAGTAGAGGAAAAAGCTACGGTACTTTGTTTACGGCTTTCCCAGCTAATTAAGCTTCCATTTAAAATAAAGCAATACCGGGTATATGACTTGCGATCTTCATGGCAATTACCCCAATCGGAGTCAGTGTACCCAAATAGGGGATCAACTGTACGTTTACAAACTAACCCATTATTAATTGTCCTTTTAAAGTATCGCAATACACATTTCGCTTCAGTCCGATGAGTTTTATCATAACAATTTAAAAATTGATTTAAACTGACTGACCGCATTTGAAATATCGGGTCTAATTTAAACTGATAAATACATCCGACCACCAATTTATTCGCGATAGGATAACTTTTTTTCATTACATTTCTCAGACCTTTTTAATTGAACACTAACACCCATAGGACATGCCATAGGTTTAGCTTCCGACCTATCAAATTGATTGAAAAGTTTTCGAATAAAACCCTGTTGGCTCATAGTAACAAATCCATTTCCTCGCTTAAAGCTTACTTCTAAGCAATAATTAACTAATCCTGCATATTTTACTTCTAATTCTTTATTAAGATGTGTTTTAAATTTTTCAATTTATTTCTGATCTTGAAACATATATATATATATAAATATATATATACATATATATATATATATATATATATATATATATATATATATATATATATATATATTATTAACATACCTAAAATTATGGTTAATCCTTTTTCATCTTTATCATAATATACACTCGTGTCCATAAATTAAAGATAATAAAAGTTCATGCAAAGAAAGATACAGAAGCAAAACAAATGTGACTTATTTGTACAGTCTATTTATTAAACAAAAGGTAAAGAGCAAAAAAGACATTAATAAAAATTGCGATTTTTACTCTCTGGAGCACATTTAAAAAAGAACCTATTTACAAAAACCAATATAACATGGTGGGTATGATGGTTAATACACAGTATACCCCCAGACTATGCTATACAAGCCCCACTACGCCTAGGAATGCTGAGTATCAATTATCGATCTGGTCTTGGGGAATATTCCACCAATCATCAAGCAGTGCTCTCCGAAGTTCCAGTAGACATGTGGGAGGGGTTGACGCGCTGCAATTCGTCGGCCAAGCATGTTCCACACATTTTCTATTGGATTCAAGTACGGTCAGTATGGTGGCCAGTCCATACGGGTGATATCCTCTGATTAAAGGCATTCGTCTACAGTGTTTGCCAGGTGAGGACGGGCGTTGTTATCCATAAACAGAAATTCTGCACCCATGGTAAACCAAAACAAATGTACATGTTGTTCCAGAATGGCATCATGGTATACAAGGATCAACATCAGTTTTCTTCGCCCCGAAACTAAGTAAAATTTGAATTAACTTTCATTCCAGCATCTGCCGGACTTTTTTAAAACATAAAGAGACTTCTTTAAAAGTACTGCTTTTCTTAAAGACTTAACATTTTACTGGCCATTTTAGAAATATCAAATTTTTCGTTTATAACTAAATATTCAAGTATTTCTTCAAAATAATCTGGACATTCCATATAAATCTTTTTTTTCAGCTCGCCATTTAAATATGCCGTTGCTACAGCAAACTGGTGAATTTCTAGATTTAATTCTGTAGATAAAGACGCCATAAGGCGAAGGGAACTACTGCACGCAACTGGTGAAAGCGTCTCATTATAATCTATTCTTGGTTTGTGACTAAAACCTTTAACAATAAATCGAGCTTTATTTTCTACTTCAGAACCATCAGTGCTGAATTTGTTAGTTAAATCAAAACGACTCCCAAAACATTTTTCTGATGGCAGCCTATCCACTAATTTAAAAGTGTCATTTTTCAAAACACTCTTCATTTCGTTGACCAATGCCTTGTACCCATTAGGACTCTTGAGTGCTATCTTCATGGGGATCTCCGCATTGCAAGTGTGAGCAACTTTCGCCGACGGGGGATCCATTGGGTTTGTCCCGCGTATTATCTCCCTATTACGCATCCCGCGTATTATCTCCCTATTACGCAAAGAAAGAATATCTCTCAAGGGTTCAAAGGCAAGCTGGGAGAATCACATAAATCGTCCATTTTCTTAGAGACTTAATGCTTTCGTTTCGCATCTCTCTTATAGTATCAGATGTTTTTATTTTTGTTTTTGCACTACTCTCTGCGCTCTACCTTTTTCGTCAAAAGATTCTATTTCCTGCTCAAAGAATTTTTCAGCAATTGGCGATGCGGCAGTTATTTTTCTCAAGAAATTCTACTTCATCTTCAAAAAATTAACATTTCTGGAAGTAACAAATGTTTTCTCATTTGGAAAATATATGCGAAAAGCTTTCGAATTTTCAGAATAACCTATAAATATCAGAATACTCTGCCTTTCTTTGATCTCTCAGAGAATTTATGACTCAGATTGTTTTCTAAACAATATGCAGAGCAACCAAAAGTTTATAAATAGCTAACGTTTGTGGTTTTTTATTAAACCACAATTCATGTGGTGTTTTTCCTTTAAGTGATTTTATTGGGCACTTATTACGCACATAATTCGTCGTATTTATTGCTTCTGCCTATGAATCCATAGTTACATATGATAGCAATAAAAAGCAACGCGCCATTTCAACTAGTATTCTATTCTTACGTTGACCCTCACATTGTTCGGGACAATAAGGAGTTGTTAATCGATGTTCAGTGCCACACACATTTAATTTAAGAAAATTACCAAATTCATCATTTATAAACTCTCTTCCGTTATCGCTCATAAAAGCTTTAATTTTAGTAGATTTTTGATTTTCCTTAAGCTTTTATTTCCTTAAATGCATTTAGGGCATTACTTTTACATTTCAGAAATTTAACCGCACAATATTGCGGACAGTCATCTATAAATGTCATAAAATATATTGATTACCAATTGAGGTATTCTCATTGGACCGCACAGATCTGAGTGCACTATATCTAAAATATTGGTTAATCTTTCCGATTGTTGTGGAAAAGGGGAACGAGTTAATTTATTAATCGCAGAAAACTCGCAATTAAAATTCTTTAGGTAATTTAGTTAAGTTTAATCCTCTAATACTCTCGATTTTGCATGAATTTATTATATTTTTTTACATTAAGACGACCCTTTCTATAATGCCATCTAACAATATATGCTGTTTTGTATTTGAAGTATCTAATGATTCACTTACATGTTTAACATTTTGTTTTAAATGTGTATCACTATCTCTGATATTTAAATAGTTCAGATTATTTTTTTCTTTCAGCAGTTATTTCTACTTAAGATACAGGATTTACAATACTTGCATAATTACTTTTAAATATAAGAATATAACCGCGATTACATAATTTAGCAACAGACAGTAAATTTGTACGTAATTCAGGAACTAATAAGGTATCATTACTTTTTCTACAGTTTGAACATTATTGTTAACCTTTGTTTTAATAAGTACTTTACCATTACCTTTTTCATCCATAGTAGCATTATTAGCTAGATACATCAGTATCATTTATACTTACAAATTTTGAGTTGTCATTGCAGAGATGTCTCGTACATCCAGAGTCCAAACACCAAAGTTTCTTTAAATCATTTTTAGCTACTCAAAAGGAATCAGCTTGCCCATTACAGGATGTGCTTGTTGAGAAACCAACATTCTCTGTTTCAGGATAAGTGTTCGATGTGTACCGCACTGTGCTGCTTTATGTCCTAATCGCTTGCTTTAGAGGCACCAGAGTTTGGAGGGATCGCTCTCCTGAGGTTGATCAATGGTATACTTGCTTACTCAGCTCTTCCATGAAGGTTTTCACCGGAGGTGTCTCGCTGTGAACGCTCCAGAATTGCCCAACATTCTTTCATCATGTCGTATTGTATAGCTTTCTTCGATGCGGAGTGAATCAGGCTTTGAGAGTTCATCTTGGAATTCTATGGCACTTCGAAACTTTTCAAAACTCGTACTGTACAGCAGCATTATTTCTAGGATGAATATATGAATGTTCTGATATGAAATAGAATGAATTCCAAAGAACAATTTAAGGAAAAGAATTAAATAGTTTTAACTGAATAATTTATGCTCAGAAATTTGGCTATTACGTCATTATTTCTCTAGCCTTTCAATATCTCTGAGCTCTATAGCTAAAAAAAAAAAAAAAAAAAAAAAAAAAAAACACACAAATGCTGAGCACGAGTCGAGATAGTGGAGCATTTTCCTTAATGGTAGTAATCTGTGTCCAGAGCCAAAATCGTAAATTACGTTTCTTACGGTGTTGGGAACAAGATAGCCTGAAACTATAGTAAGATCAGGATTCGTAAAGGTATCGTTGTAATGGAGGTACGTGGGAACATCGAATGGATGATATAAAGGATTTAAAGAGGTAGAGTTGAGAAAATCTTCCATTACTCTACCTGCAATATTGTAGTCAGCATAGTTCCACCTGGTGATGTGGGGATTAAAATCCCCCATTAGTACATTTTTTCGGGAAAAATTGAGAGTTTCAGAATTTAATTTTGTGTTACCAGGTGGACTGTAGCACATGAAAATTTTATAATGGACATTATCTTTCCAAACTTCAGTGCAAACCATCTCAGTTCCACTAGCAGACTATGTAAGAAATATCCAGGGAAATTGTGGAATTTTATGCATTCCAAAGTCAATTTAGTTTCAACAACAGAAAACACGTCATCATCCTCCTTATCAAGAACATTGAAAAGTTGAAATTCTTTTTTCAAAGTTTAAAGTCCTTTTCTCACGTGAGAAGCCACCTGCATTCCACTGATGCAGTCTCAAAATTATCTTCATCTTACAAAAAAAAAACTTTCATAAAAAATGTCCTGAGATACAAGGAAGGAGGCAAAGGTCGTTGCAGATTTAGTATTAAGTAGAGTGCACCACGTGGAGGCCTTCTATATTACACCCTTTTAACTGAAAAATTTAATTGTGTTTACATTATTTTTATATTTCATATAATAATAAATTCTAAATTGAAAATCAGAACAGATTGGCTTGCCCTATATAATAATGGAAAACCAATGAAATTATCAATAAAATTACAATTGATTCTTAATAACCACAAATTCATTTTTATTCAATCTGAAATATACTATTGAAAATGACATTATTAAATGAACGGATACTAACGAAACATGCTTTAGATACAAAACTTGCATTAAGAGTCTGAAAGCAAGCTGTGTAATTCAATTGCCTGTACTCAAGTTCCATACTGATGGAAAACAACTAATAAGAGTGCTTTTCATGAATGGCAGCCTACCAGGTTGAATCATCAGATTCATGTACTAATTTGTAGTTAATTTGTGTGGATAAATTTGAACATCCCTACTGATGTAAGATATCGCTTTCCCGAACAAACTTTAAATGTGTATGTTCAGTGTGTGTAAGTTATAGAAAGATTGGTTGATACTGCTCAGCTGTATTTTTATAACCGAAATGCGGCCTTTATTTATATCATTGCAGAACCGCTTTCATTTTGAATAAAATATTTTCATTAAGTCTCCCATTAAGCTGTAGCTCAACACTACTCACGTCATAACCAAGCTGGCCACCGAGTCCCTCCGCCTTCGGTTCAACAGTTTGTGAGAACAAATCCTACCTGAGACATTCATGTTTTTGCTGCTTCAGATACTACTTTAAGCTGTAGGTCTAGGTTTAATTAACCTTCATATACAAAAATGATCATTGAGCAACAACAAATTTAATCCATTCAGTAGTTTGGTAAAATGTACTCTGCAGGGAGTCTATCTCGGATCTGTCCATAAAGTAATTGATATATCACAATTCATTGTGCAAATTTGATCCCTGCTGCAGCTCAAAAATCCGCTGCAAACGAATTACAATGCGTCGCAGCCATACTCGGTACATATTAGACTTCTCTGTCTTGTGCCGCTGAGCTGCTAAAAGCATTTTATTGTAACTGTATCATACCTTGGTCACAGCTGCCAATACCTTGGTCACTGATACATAAATAGAAGTAAATTTATGTATTCCTTTTATAATCTGGTAGAGTTCATTATTCTAATAAAATGCTTATTTACACTTTCTGGAAATCAGTTTGAAAAAATTAAAGAAAGCTGGTATGTAGACAATATTATTTATTTCACTTAAAAAGAAGCCTCCGCTTTTCACCACCGTCATTTACAAGCGTTCAACATTCCATTCATCACCTTAATGTTATCTTCTCCATAGAAATATTCTCCATTTTCTAGAACTGGGAGGTGGGGGAGATGTTTTTAATATTATCAAAATAATATAAAAATATATTGTTTGAAGTTTAAAATTTGATAATTAAACAAAAATATCTCTAGATGTGATGTAAAAAGTAAAAAAAATATAAGACATAAAAAAATGTTTTTATTTGTAATCTAAGTGGTAATGTATAGAATATCTATAACAATTTAATGTACCTGTGTAATCTAAAATCCGTTTTTAGAGAAGGAAAATAATCTCCTTCAAAAAGGATATGTATCTAATAGTTACAACTTTGTAGCGATGTAGCCATTGCATTGTTGCATGCCTGAAATGTAACACTCCGCATCGCAACTATTAATTTTTCCGCAAATATGTGTGGAACTAAATTCTTTTGACATGATAATGGCTCTGTTTGACTAGTTATTTTCTAACATATCCTAAGCTATTGCGTATGAAATTACCATACTTCATTTTAACCCAATATTATTAATCTGATTCATTTACATATATTGCATGCTCTTAGTTAAACCAAGTATCAAAGCAATCTTACTTACTCATTTAATTGGCACAAATTTCTGTAATTTAACAAAATATTTATCTAAAAAAGCATCTAAAGAATACCCACTCTTTGTACTTAGAAAGTTAATTTAAGCATGGGTTTCTTTTGCTTACAAGTATTTGCTGGTACGACTTTGAAGATAAAATTCTTAGACTACAAGGATTTATATATAATACATTTTTCTGTGTTAATATTTGAATTCAAAGTTTTGATATAAGAAAATATAATCACACTGTAGCTGATCGAGAAGGAACAATGGAAAATAAAATTTGTACTAAGAAATCATAATAAAATTATATTATATATTTTAAACTTAAACATTTTGAAGTGTTAATTGATTGTTACTTTTTCTGAGTGTCAACATCCCAATTTCTGCAATAACGTGATAAAAAAAATATCCAAAAACGTGTGTGTGTGTGTGGAGAAAATAATAAATGTTCAAAAATGTCCCCTAATGACAAAGTTGTTGTTTAGAACAATATCTGTTTCTCTAGCCTACAAATCAACTGATGCTTACTTGCTTACACTTTATTATTGTTATTTTTGTTCTTCGTATTGTGTGTGTGATTGGGCAAAATATGTCAGTGACAGAACTTGGGAATATCATTAAAATTCAAATTTAAAATTTTAAATTTATCTGAAATTATTGTAAAACATCCAGTATCATCTAGAGTAATTTGTTTCTCATGTCTAATATTTACATTAATATTATGTGTTCGTATTTTAAAAGTTGTTTTAAAAGGGGGTATTGTCTTAGCTTTATTGATTTTAATTTAATTTCAATTTAAAATTGCTAAATGCATGTGTAGTGCTGTTATTGTTTTTCCTTTAATAGATAAAAATGGTTATTTTAATATTATTGTTAATTTAAAAATCATTTTTTTGTCTAGGTTACTCATTGGGCAGAGCTTTCTACATATGGCGCAATATATCAAGCTGGGGAAATTTATTGTGTTTTATCTTATAACATGAATTATTAGGCTGTTACAGGACACAATTCTTTTAAGTAAGTGTAAATGATTTATTATATTTGAAATTATGAGTCCTAAATAAATAGTGTTTTATAATTTTGATATTAAATTGTATAAAATTTTCAAAACATGATATGAAAACATTTGTGCAGCAATATTTCTCAGTAGATAAAATTATTTTAATAAAACCTGAGTTAAAATGCTTAAGACTTTTATATAATAAAAATATAGTATTGATCGAGGTTGCGGTATTGCTATTAGTTTGGACTTACTTTGAAAACTTCTGATTCTAAACTCTGTGAATGATTAGAGAGAATCTGGCATCAAAGATATCATGAGGTCTTTATTGAAAAATTAAATGAAAAGTGATTTTAAAATTTAAAGTTTAAAATTAAAAGACTTAGTTCCAAAATACATTGAATACAAAAAAATATTTCTATTCAAAGTACCTTTGTTCATCCTAGAAGAATCTATGTATAATCCAATAATTATATTTTAAATAACGTAAAATCATTCGTATGTTACAAATGAAGGGATAATTTTAATAATGGATGAATTTGAGATTGCGTGCATGTTACTTAAGCAAGTTAGTTAAATCTTAACAACATATTTATTAACATAAGAAAATAAGAATAGAAAACATTCAAACATCACAGATGTCGCGAACGAGTACAATGCTGTTCGTTCAGATTGTTGGCGCGTTAACATTCAAAATATTGCCACTGCTGGCTTACAAACTTTAATTATAATGTAGTGCTACCACACACTCCCCCCGCAGTTTTTTACATCATGTAAGAAAACACTAAGCAAAATAAGCATGTCGTCCTGAACGTGTGACAACAGGCTGCTTAGGTGTGGAAGTAGTATCCTGAACAACACAATTCTTAGGAATGTCTAGTGAAAGGAAGGCTGCTTTAAAGCGCTCCAATGAGATGGTACATTTACGTCCATTTATGTCAATATCAAAAGTCTTGTGATCCCTCTTTAGTACTTTAAAAGGTCCATCATAAGCATTTTGAAGAGGCTTTTTCACTCCGTCGTGTCGTAAGAATACGTGTGAATAATCTTTCAGATGTGGATGCAAAAAAATGGACATAGTTCCATTCTGTGAAACTAAATGCCTTAAAAAGAAATTTCAGATACTCCAAATATGCATTTTGAGATGAAAATTGCTAACCCATATTCATTTAATTTCTGATTGTCCATACATGAGTTTTAAGTTCATCTTCATTTTTAGTAAAAATTAATATATCATCTAAATAAACACAACAAAAAGTGAATTCACCCAGCATTTCATTCATAAATCTTTGAAATGTTTGAGTGGCTCCACATAAACCAAAATTTAAATACGGGAACTTGAAAGGGCCAAAAGGAGTGCACACGGCAGTTTTTTGAATTTGTTCGGGATGCACCAGTATATGAAAGTATGCTCGTACAATAAAATTTTTTAAAAGTAGTTACAACCATAAAGGGCGTTGGAAATATCTTGTATATGTGGTATGGGATACCGGTCTGGGATTGTACACGCATTGAGTTGGCGATAGTCACCTACTGGGCGAATGCTACCAGACGTTTTTGGTACTACATGCAGAGGGGAAAACCAGGGTGATTTCAACGGTCTACATATGCCGTGCTCCATCATAAATTGAAATTAACTCTCTTTTAACCGAATCAAATAGTTTTGGATTTAAACGTCTTGAATTGCTATGCGCAGCAGGGCCGGTTATCTCCATATAATGAACTGTATTGTGCTTCACAGATTTAATATCTTTGGAGAAATATTAAATAATTCTGGAAACTCTCTGCCAACATTTTATTTTAAGGGGAGTCTCCAGAAATAAATTTAATGAAAAGTGGTCGCGGTTGAGTTCGCAAAAGTTGAAGTCTGCATGAGTTAAGTGATACTATCTATTAATCTGTGGCGTTTCAAATCTATTAGTAGACCAAAATTCTTTAAAAATCAGCTCCAATTATTGGCAAAGGGACAGATGCGATAAGAAATTTCAAGCTAAAACAGCGTCTTAATTTAAATCTAAATTTAATAATTTTGTTCCATAAGTGTGAATATTTGTGTTATTGGGGCCGCATACAATTCTAAAGACGCAGGCCACGACATTTTAGTTACAATAGAACATGGAACACACGACATGACCCAGTGTCTACTAAGAATTTTAAGTGAGTCTTTTGTCATAAACAAATAGCGACAAGATTTATAGGCTATCGGAGTGGATGTTGCCCAAATCTGAGTATCTATAGCCGAATCCGAAGTCGAAAAAGAACATGAATGGTGACATTTCCTCGCATTTATACAAAAGCTTTGATGATAATAACAAATTTCACTGTTATTTACTTTCGGGTGTCGTCGGTGATTTATAAAACCTCTCACGTAAGCAGTCTCTCGATCGTTCCAGCGCAATGCGCTCAATCTTTTGGCTAAGCGAAGCTATTTCTGCTCGAAGTGCGGCCACCTCGTTCAGCGGTGAGAAAGAAATATCTGCTTCAACTTTCGACGGGCTAGCGCCAGCCTTGGGTACGGGCCGTATAGCACACACGGTGTTCGTTAGAGGGTCAGATCTTACTTCGCCGATTCTATCTGCCATTTTGGCGAAATTTTCGAGTGGTTCAGAGCTCACAGAAAAAATACTCTGAATATCCGTTAGCAGGCGCTGAGACCACAAGTTTCTTAAAAAATCGTCCAATAAAGCCGTGCAGTTAATTTACGCATTTTTCTGATAAGGTGAAATGGTTTGGCGTCTCCCAACTGAAGTTCTGAAAGTAACTTTATCTGTTAATTCTTGGAATCTGAAAATTTCTGAATCAGGTCAGGGCTAGGGAAAATAAGGGCTGGCTCATCGCTTTGATGTATCGCATGCCGCCTTGTCACCGGAGAGGGGAAGAGCGTGACGTCACTGGCATCAACTGGCTGGCATTCTCTATGCTAGCTTGTGTCTGATCGCAGCTTTCTCATTCATTTTGGCTTGTTTAATGTTAATGTTTTTATTTTAAGCAAGAATATTTTTTAAAGAGGAAAACATGACATCGTGTGCTGTTGCTACGTGTTCAAATATGTATCGAAATACAAAAGGAAAACACATAATGTTTCATCGATTTCCAAAAGAAAATTTTTTTATTAATCGATAATTTATTTGATATTATGAACAGCTCCGTACCAATACCTCCCAGTAACAAGCCTTTAAAAGCTGCTTTTGGAGTGCAAAAATACTTTGATACTCAAAAAGAAACTTTAAACGCAATCAAGGAGGAAGTTTTCAATTTACGTGTATTTGGGAAAAATCGGTTTTGCCTTTTCAGAACGAAAGCCTCTTCAGCCAAATTAGAGGTCTCGGGAGATTCAATGACCATCCTTCTCCATCTGAAGTAATTATTCGCTTAAAAAATATTGCTCGCCAATAAATTACCTAATTTGTCACCGATAGTAAACTCTTTAGAAAATGGACCAGACGTTTATTTAACAAGTGAAATGTTAGACTCTGCATTTAATGTAAAAGAACGTCAAGAAATTATCAATTCTTTTGATTCTCAAGATGATGAATTAAATCGTGAATTCTTAATTAATCCCTTACCTTTATCTTGGGAAAATGAACTTGCCTCTTCCAATCAAAATTGTGATATATCTCCATTTGAAAAAGAAGCTATGGTTTATGTGGCAGGTTATATTGCTTATAAAATTAAAGATAATTCACTTGGAACTATATCAAGAAATTCAGTCGATATGCCCAATCATTCCGAATGGATTAATTTAATTTCTGCTGGGGGACTTACTGTTCCAACAAAAGCATGGATGGAAACTATAAAACAAATGGACATAATGTTTCGCAAATTTCATGGCGACACATTTTCTAAAGGGAAAAATGTCATAGCAACATTAATAAATGAAACAGAGTCTTCTTTTCCTACTGTAAATCGAAAGGCAATTAAACTTTTTTGTCGCTTGAGAACATTTATACGAATTAGGTATTTAAATAGAAATGCAGCGATAGTATCTCATAATAAAGCTCAACAGAAAAACAAGAAATGGGTCAATAGTCAAAAAATCAAGATAAGCTGAAGCTAATAGGTAAATATATTTTTATATTGGTTATACAATTTTAAGTTAATTTCAATATTAATAATAATTTTTTTGGGTTTATTAAATAATAATTGCAAATTTACTAAATATTTGAGAGGCATTTGTAGTTTTTTTCACTCTGATTAAAAACAAAATGAACTTAAAAATAAAAAGTAAGTATTTTGCTTAGAAATTCCAGGCAGCTTATTCTCCTTGGATGCCTGACTACGTCATCAACGGCTATTTCCGGTGACAGTTTTGGGGAGCATTTGAGCCAGCCCTTCTCTTTCCCTAGCCCTGGATTCAGGCGTTGTTTTAATGTGATATATTTATCCTCAACTGGCGGCGACAGTAAAATATCTGACACAGCAGAAAGCGTTTCCGGATCTATTGCCGACACAATGTTGTTGTATTTAGTAAGGTCAGAGACGTTATACCGGATAATTGGGAATTACATTCAGCTTCAATGAACCATAGTTTCATATTATTATTCCATAACGGCGGTAACTTTATACCCAATTTAGAAATTTGTGGGTCGGAAACAATTGGCACATCGCCCTGCATATTAAACGGCACAGGTGACATATAATCCATGAGGCTAAATTCTGAATTATTTTGGCGATGAAGAAATGTTGCCAAGATGATGTTGCGTGATGACGTAAATACTAGGGTTACCAAAATAGAATTTTCTGCATAATTCTTATAGGTCTCCATATGTATGACGTAATAAAATCGAATTTGCCAGATATTTATTAACATAAGAAAATAAGAATTAGAAAAACATTCAAACATCACACATGTCGCGGACGAGTAAAATACTGCTCGTTCAGATTGTAGGCGCGTTAACATTAAAAATATTGCCACTGCTGGCTTACAAACTTTAATTATAATGTAGTGCTGCTACTAATTCTTTGAGGGAAGAAAGACATTTATTTTAAATGTTTGTATGTTTACATCTTAGGGTAACTATCATTGTTTAGCTGAAATCAAGCAACATACTTAGGAAGTATTTGTGAGTTTCATATATTTATATAAATCAATTTTTTCAATATATCAACATCATTCTATCCGTTAAGCTGTTAAAAATATCCAAAAATTGATAAATCAGTAAATGTTTAAAGACGGCAAATATAATTGAAATGACATTTCTTTAAATTTGAATGATTAATTTAATCATTTTTTGATCAATTGTAGTCTTCAAAAAATTAATTTATACACTTTTAAAAGAAATAAGTAGTCTAGTTCCTTAGTTAGAATAATCTGTGAGGTGAATCAAATTAACTTTCGTACTTTTCTTTTTTCTTTCTTTAAATGGCTATTATGATTAAGGAAACTTTAAAATATTTACATTTTATTATTCTGTGAGAGACCAATTATCAATTTTGCTATTCTCTATCCTTAATTCAAGTTGTAGCATACGTAATGTTTAACTTTTTAATGATCGGAATTTCGAATTTTTTAATGATCTTCATGAACTGAATATTTCCTCTGTTTGACTTTACAAATGTTACGCAAATTCTGAAATTGATATATGGGAAGATTACATCGCATTTTTCCCCAGCAAAGTTAGATTCATTTAAAATTATCATGGTGAATATGCTGTGTTCAAAGGGGCTTGTTACAGACATCTCTTGTTACTATCGCTAGTAACTAAGTAAGTGCATCACGTAAAATTTTCATGGAAAAGATGTAATTTGCAAAATATTTCATTTTCATGGCTTTCATACAAAGTATGCAAGTTAATACAAGTACAAATATCTACTGTTTATGAAAGAAATATTCACAGCATGTTTCTCATTTATAAATTATGTTTGAAATTGTTTTCATATCAGAAATTGATTGCATTACTTGGCTAAACAAGAATAAATGCATACAATTCATAGTTGATATTGAATTGTAGTCTGCTAACAATAGGCTAAACAACTGTTACTATATAAAAATCTCAATAGAGTAGTCATGTTATTATGGATTCTATGCGTGTGTTCTGACACGTGAGTGACCACTGGAGTACTTGTCTATACTTAGCGCTGAGTTGGGTTCTGTCAGTTAGATGAAAGCTGCCGTGGGAATCTTCGTAATTTAGAAGTGGGAACAAACCAGAAGCCCTCAAAATTGACCTGTCAAATAAGAGGTATCAATTTTCTTGGAGAACATTGCGACCACGACCTACTTAACGCACCATTTGTACTTCTAGCGAACATAATAGATCTTCGGAAAAGTCGGGATTCGAACTCTCTACCTTTGGAGAACGATAACAACGCGTAATCAAGCCCACCTGCACAGTCTAAATGTGCTGAGACGTTACAACCCCTGAGATAAGAAATAAATGACAAATACAAGTGATGATAACAAGTGGGAAATGACTGATATGCATATGTTGACCCTGTAATGTTGTCGTGAACCTGTCGTCTCCAAGATCGTTCAATAACACAAAATGCCTTAAAAAATAATTTCGGACGACCCATTTATTTCACATTTAACATATACACAAACATAAATTTAGACGTTTCTTTCCACATTTTTCAAAGACATGTATATTTTCTATAGCGAGAGAGAGAGAGACCTCTTCTACCACTCGTATTTAA
Source organism: Latrodectus hesperus (assembly GCA_037975125.1). Lineage (NCBI taxonomy): Eukaryota > Metazoa > Arthropoda > Arachnida > Araneae > Theridiidae > Latrodectus > Latrodectus hesperus. The sequence goes on along the minus strand of JAJQOW010000374.1, from coordinate 28,436 downwards.
CACCACCCCCTTCCTCTCGCTCCTACACGACTCAGTCTATATGTCTCTTGTGTTCGTCCCATCGGCCGACAACGAAATTCAAAGTTCTCTATTCCGTTAGGTGCTTGATTTTCCCGCCTTCCCTCCAGTTTTCATTGCTGGACCCTGTCCCGCAAATGGAAACTACGAAGAACCTTAGAATGTTTCTTTCACCTTTCATCGCCATTCCATCAAGAACCAAATAACACCAAAACTCTAAATGTAACGAAATGATTAACCTATTTGCTCACATGCTTCAGTTTACATTTTTTTCTTTACTTTTTCTGTTTAATGGAAAACTATTCTATATTATGCTACTGCTATATTCATTATACTTATTACAACACATTATTATAAAGTAAGAAATTAAGAATGAATATTAACATAAAAAATACATTTATGCAAATATTATTCCCACAAACCTTATGAAAATTAACAACCCCAAAAAACAAACAGAAATAACTTTATTATATTCTGTAAAGTTGAATATAAATATTATGATATATCAGAAATTCAGAAATTATTTTCTATTTCAAATGTTCACAACAACTGGATGAATAAGTCATGATATCATCTAGAAAACTTTCAACAAAATAAATATGGGTTTTTAAGATCTGAATCATAATCCTCTGAAAAGTAGCTGGAGCATCCGCAAGTTCAAATGACATTGTTTTCCACTGATGCTGTCCCTTAAGTGAAGTGAAACTTCTAGTTCTTGTACAGTAGTTCTTGATTAACTTGATCCAATGAGAATTCACAATAACCTTTAAGGATGTCTAGAGTTGATAGATACTTTTCCGCACCAGTTTTGCAACGTAATTCTTCTGAATTTTGCATTGAAAATGGAGCTATTTTGGACTCAGAATTTAGTCCCCGTTAATCGACACCTAATTTAATCTTTCTATCTTTCTTTGCGACATATACAAGAGGATAAACAATTTCTGCAGAAGATAGTTCTATCAAATCTTTGTTTAAAAGTTCTTTTATTTGATTTTTCACCTGAGGTTTTAATGGTCCGGTATATATGAGGCTGCTTCCTTTCGATTTTAGTTTTTAATTCTATTTTATGAGGTTGTACCTCAGCTCGTTTCAGTTCATCATTAAATACAACTCTGTAGCCTTGAGAATTGTTAAAAACTGAGTCTTTTCTTTCGGAGATATATTTGACAATTTTTGTCTTTTATTTCAGCTGTTGCCAACATTCCTTTATTTCTCCAAACCCTCCTAGAGATACAGGTTGAACTTCCCCCAAATCTGCATCAGCTTCATAAATTATGCACACTGTATTCATCGGTTGAATATATTTCCTTAGCTTATTCTGATGCAGAAGACGGATGCTTCCATCTGGTAACTTAACTGCATTAGAGTGTGGTGATTTCTGTTCTACAATTTCCCCTGGACCTTCCCACCTAGAACAAAGTTTGTTTGTAGAGTCTGGAATTAGTTCAATAACTTCATCCCCAATAGATAATTCTTTTAATTTGGATCTTAAATTACGATAATGTACATATTTTTCCTGTTGATTTTTAGTATGTTCCTCGGCGTATTCTGCAGACTTCTGCAATCTATTGCGAACCTTCTAAAGATAATCAGTGATCGATTCACCTATTTCTTGAGACAAAACAACTTCATCTTCCCATGTAGATTTTAAAATAGGTAAAGGTCCAACTGGGGCTGAGCATCAATGAATAAATAAGTATGTTGACACCCCAATAGTAGCATTTGGGACTTCATGATATGCCCACAAAGAAAAGGCTACTGTTTGCCCCATCTTCTACATTGCGACCTTATAGCATGATGTAACACTGACTTCATTGTGCCAATCCATCTTTCTATCAATCCGTTACTCTGTGGGTAACCTGGTATAGAGAATTTTAGTACAGTTCCTAAGAAATTCTTTCGTTAACTTGGCAGCAAAATTTGTTCTATTGTTTATAGCAATGATTCGAGGAATGCCAGTCCTCATAAAAATTTCCAGAAGGGCATCGCATGTCGCTTTTGCAGTCAAAGATTTAATAGGAATTGCCTCTGGCCACCGACTGTGCTGATCGATAACACATAATACATACTGATGTCTCCTAGAAAACTGAGGTTCAATAGGTCCTAAAATATCAGCATTCAGTACTTGGAAGGGTGATTCTGGTCTACCAGCAGCTTCTATAGGTCCTCTGACTTTCAGTTTAGTTTTCCTCCGCAGTTGACAATCGTGACAAGATTCACACCAACGTTTCACATCTCTTGGCATACCTTCCCACTAAAAAGACATTGCAATTCTTTCCTTGGTTTTCCTAAAGGCAAGATGTCCTCCTATAGGTGTTTCGAGAGCTTATTTTAAAATTTCATTTCTACTGCAATCTGGAACTACAAGCTGTACATATTTCTGTCCTGCCACATTCCCTGTGTGGTACAGTACATGTGACTCCTGCCAGTAATTCAAATTACGCCGTCAGGCATCTTCAAAACACCGATTGTTGTTCCTTCCCTCCACATTGAAAGTATTCAAATTATTTCTTTCCTGTGGATTTTTTAAATTTCTTCTCCGAGATATTTCCTTCTTTGTTCTTTCAATAAACTAAAAACTCTAGGAGTGATCAAAGCTTGCTCATTCAATCCTTCCAGAACCGCAGCATGCACAATGATATGCAGCCTGATCTGCCGACCAAAGACAAAGTGGAACAGAAACAAGCTTTCCTTCAACCGGAGATCGAATTGCGGATCTCAAGTAAATTTTCCTACTTGACAGCAACATTTCTTCAGGTATTTACGCAGTACTGTTTTTCTGCACCACTGTCAAAGATTCTTTGAAACTTATTATCTCCTATATTTAAATCACAACTCCAAAAAGTTCACCATCCTTTCCACTAATTGAGATTTCCCAATCAAAACTTGCCTTATCTATTTTAATGCAAATTTCATTTAACCCTTTCTTGCTTTCATCATCAGTTTCACTTTTATTAGAAACTTGAGATTCTGTATTCACTTGCGGACAAAATTTCTTCAAATGACCTTTTTCTTGACATTTGTAACAATTTAATTTCTTTTTATCTGGAGCGCAACTCGCAGTATTACTTCCGAAATGATTCTGTCGCTTTGGATATGGGTTCATTTAATAATTATAATATTCTTTGTTTTCACAAAAACTCATTTATTTCTAGCTTCAGCTGGAAAAAGTTTCCTTTAAATTTCGTTCAGCTTTGTTCAATGTGGGGCTGGAAAAAATTTGGTATAATTATGGGAATTACTTGTGAAAGTTTTTGGTAAGGAAACTAAGAAATTATCAATTTACCTCACCAATTTATTGACTGGAAAAGAATTTTTTGTCTCTTTCAAAAATGGCAAAGTCTCTTTTATATTGTCAGCTACAATAAGCTCTTTAAGTTAAGCTAATGTATCCACGTCTCTTGATTTCAAATACAGTTCTGATGCAGCTTCCACACGAAAAGCATACTGAACATAACTTTCATTATGTAATTTATAACAAGAATCAAAATTCTTTTTGCGTTGTAAAGTAGTTAATCTATGCTCTCTTAAAATGAAATTTTTGATTTTGTCATACTGACCTAAATCTTCTTCAGACAGCATAGCATTTATTCCTTTGGCATGGCCTTTTAAATACTGTAAAATAATTTTCTTTTTTATATTGTCCGAGTACTTCATAAAGCTTGAACATCTTTTCTGCATGTTGGAAACAGAAAGGCTATTCTTCTGGTCGTTCTAGGGCAGAGATGGCGAACCTTTTTTGATGTCCGTGCCACAAGGTCATAAAAATTATCTTTTAAATAGGTAACTTGCCACAATAAAATTTCATTTGAAATGTTAGCGTGGTGAAACTATACGTAAGTATAATTGAATAAACAAATAAAAGAGATTCTTCTTTAAACAAATTTTTATTAATCAATGTTTTACAAAAATCAATATGCAAGAAACAAAATTCACGTTAAAAATTATTGTTTTTAATGTGATTTTTGTTGCTGTACACAAGATGATAAAGATTTAATATCTGGTTCATATTTAGTTAATATCAACAGTGTACGCAGGCAGAGCTCGACTCATCCGTCATTCTATTTCTATATTTATTTTTTATAAAATTTAATTCTGAAAATGGATTCACATGCCCACGCCGATGAAATTATTAATAAAATTGCCTTTGCTAATTTTTTAAACAATTAAACGTGTCAGAAATTGAATTCCATGTAGTTAGAATTTCAACTGTTTCAATTTTATTTATTTTGTCCAATAATCGATTACTTTCAATAATTTCTAAATCCTTTCTTAAATCAACAAATTTTTGATTCCATATGGTACTTGACTAAAATTTAATTAATTCCATTTCTTATTCATTAAAATTTAACCACTCTAGGACTTTTAAATTTTATTTTTCAAGTGGTATTGTATCAGGATATAAAATAAAATTTAAAGTTTCTTCAAATTCTTTAAACTGCGTTAATCTTGCAGAAAATTCCTAAATCAGAGATTGAATTAACATTTAAAATTCTTTCGTTAATGACTGTTTATTTGGATTTTCGTGACATTCAATTTCAGAATTTTTTTCTTTTTTTGTATTCGGAAATCATATTTATGAATTTGAAAGAAAATCACGATTAAAAGTCTAATTTGACTTCGAACGCTTTGATTAAATGAAACATTATAATGACTGTTTTATTAACACCTTGTAGTTTTATATTTAATTCATTTAAGTGAGAGCATAAAACAGTGAAAAAATATAACTTTGCTAGCCATTCTACATCCAATAATTAATTGTGTTGGTCAATAATGTTCTCATTATTTAGAAATAATCTTATTTCCTCCAAACGATCTACAAATCTTTGCAAAATATTTCCATGGCTTAACCAGCGTACATTATTGTATAAAAGTAAGCTATTGTACGACGAGTTTACTTCGTTTAACAATTCTTGAAATTTTCTTTTATTTGGTGCTCGTGCTGATTAAAATTCACTAATTTTGTTAGAAAACTCAAAATATCATTAAACATTTTTAAACCAGTCTTGGCACATAATGCTTGTTAGTGAATAATGCAATGAAAATTAAGAATTGTATGCCCAATACGTTTTGTAAATAAATCCATTTTCCAGACCAATTAAGCTGCGGGCACCGTCAGTTGTAACTGACACAATTTTAGAATGACATATTTCTCTTTTTTCTAGTGCATCTATAACTGCATTACAATTGTCTAATCCTTTTCTTGTTAATGTTGATAAACTTATTAACTCTTCTTTAATATTGTTTTGAACAAAATAACGTACAAAAATCGCTAAGCGAGCAGAGCCTGTTACGTCAGTAGACTCGTCAAGACAAATGGATATAAAATCGCAAGACTTTATATGAATTTTTTGTTGAAAATTTATATTTGCCGCCATACAGAAATTCTCTTTTTCACTATATTCCTAGTTATCGGCGTGTCTTTAATTCTTTGGATAATTTTTTCTGTGTTTTCGAAATCATCGAGTTTGTATGCTACACATTGCAGCCAAGCATACTTTAAAAATTCGCTTTCATTAAAAGGTTTCGCATAGAGCAATAGTTTATGAAACTTGATAATTAGCAGCAGTGGTGTTTGATTGCGTTCTAATATATTTCATTAAAGAAGTAGTTTGAGCATTTTTATTTTTCAAAGCACGTGATATATACTCCTTTTGCTCTTCTACACTTTGATCAAGAATAAATTTATGGTTGGTTTCATAATGCCGCTTTACTGAAGATGTTCTACAGATTACAGTTTTAGAACATAAAATATAAATTGCTTTACTGTCCTTTTCAATCACACCGTATCTATCGGTCCGCCAAGTTTGAAATTCTCTGCTACTACATGTTTCGGATAATTTCGATTTCTTCATTGAACTAGCCATAATAAGAAATTCTAAAAAAGATATATTTTAATAATATTGTTATAAAATAAATAATTTATTCTGCATTCGTTTGCAAGAACATATTTTGTCTCATATTAAAGTATTAAAAATATTACCAACACAAGAAAATAATAAATAATATATTAATTCAAGCTAATTTTAATAATTTTCTATATTTTACACTGATTTAATGATAAAACAATTTCTCATAATATTAAAATAGTTTATTGTTCAGAAATAAGAAAAATAAATTATGAGTTTAGTAACTTTTAATACCTTAAGGTTGTTACAGGTTAAAACTTCAATCGTGACGTAATATGTTGTAGCAAACGAATGCAGAGTACAAACTATGAAATAATATGTAAAAATATTTACCTAAAAATGAAACTATATCTATTTACAATAAACCATTATATTTATTATCGAGTCACTGAAGTTTCAAAAACGACGGTTTACTAAAAATGACTAATGCAGTCTGTCATCTGATTCGAGCGCTGTGACGGCAATAACATTAGAAGGCAAAACTGGATACGCAAAAAATGTTTTCTAATGCGCATCTTTATAAACTTCGAGAGAATTAATGCGATATTTGAAGATTTTATATATTCATGTGATATTTTAATAAAAAAATGTTTAAATTGACGGTTCTAGTTAACATACTAAGATAGGTATTCAGTACTACAAATTTAAATCCTAAATTATAAATTAATTAAGATTAATAATTTTTAATTCATTTCTATCAAAAAAGATAATTTATAAAAAAATAATTTTGTGCGTGCCATCAAAATTTTCAAACGTGCCACTTGTGGCACGCGTGTCATTGGTTTGCCACACCTGTTCTAGGGGATCTAAAATTACCCCTTTCGATATATTTAAATAACCTAGAAAAGTGTTTCCTAATTTATTTCGCCCTTATTCGACATTGCTTTCCGAGTTGCACTCAATTTCCCTTTCTTTTATTTCTAATTCACGCATTTTAAGTTCTTGCTCACGTTCTCTTTGTTTTTCCTCTAATTCACGTAGTTTCTTCAGCTTTGGCTTTCTCTCTATCCGATCGGAAATTATAGTATTTATTAATTCTCGAACAAAAATGACTCTTCATAATGTTTAGATTGTGTAATCACATTTTTAAATCTATTATTTTTGCGTCCACAGGAATCTGTGACGCAAAAATAATAGATTTAAATTTAATTGAAATATTTGTCTCCTAACTCACTAGCCAATATTAACAGGTCCTCCTATCGAGCTTTACCCAAGAATGCAATGGCCATTTTAACAATTAATGTCATCGCAAATAACCAAACCTTAAATTATCAATCATTTAAAATCACACTAATCACCTTTCATTTTCTGAATCAATAAAAACATTTTCGTTTTCTTAGTGCACAAAAAAAGACCTAAATAATTTATTCAAATACTATATTGAAAAATTATAGTTTTTCATTTTTCATTTCAACACATTATTGAATTTCAATTATATAATGCACATTAATGAATGAAAAGAATTCAAAACAAGCTAAAAGGATATACATATACAAATCATAATACCAGTTTAAGCAATCCAAATTAAATAAATCTTTATCACAGAAGATCATTAATTATAACAACTTAAATCAATAAAATGTTAAAATATATTTTAGTAATATTAGATTTATGTTCATCACTATTTGTATATATATTACCTCAAAATAATATGAATCAGCTATCGAAACATCCAAAAAAAATACTAGTCACCATTACAAGCACAAATACTTTCGCAATATAAAATAATTCACAATTACTCCTCTTAAAAATGTTTCATACTTTCGGTTTTGAATCAAAATATAAAATCTTAAATTAGTCCCTTTACATAAATATTAAATACAATCATATAGTAAATAATTAATATATCGTTATAACATTGAATAGTTCTAAACACGTTATTTAATAATGCAAAACTTTAAACAATAAAATGCACGTTTAAACTTTCTTGAAATAGTTTCTTATTTAATAAATGAATATCATTTACATAATAAACAACAGAATGACCTTGAAAAAATTCTATATATAAGCAAAAACATTTATATCCTATTTTATCACATGAAACCAAAAATACGTTTCATCAATTTACTATTCAATAATACAGCAGCAGCTTTTAAATTAATGCACACAACTCAAAAAATTGACAATTAGCAACAACATTATTATTCGACATAAATTTTTTTAGTAAACAAATTCCACAAAATTATTCTTTTCATAATAATTCAAAATTATACTTTTTTTCTAATAATATCACCAGTTAGAGAAAAAAAACATTCTAAATATTATGAATAAATATCAATAACCAATAATAATATATTTCGAAATCATAATCGAAACTTATATATTTTCTCAATTAAATTAAACATTATGTATATTTATTTTTTGTCTTGATATTTTAAATATTTAAATAATTTTAGTATTTTATTAGATTTACTTATCATTAAAAACCCTAAAAACATGAAATTTAAGAAAATTTAAAAACACACACAAAAATTCCTTTAAATCATACATAATTAAAACAAATATTGGCTCTTAATGGAATGAGAAGCAGTCAAATTATACAGAATCACTGCTTTGTAGATCCTTTTCTACAATTAGTATCCCATTATTTTGTATTAATATGGAACACAACCTGGAGATGTAGCGCCAAATGTGATGTTGAACTGTTGTCTCAGGATCGTTCAATAATACAAAATGCCTTCATTTCGGAAAATACTTTTATTTTACATTAACATACACACAAGCATTAATTACTAACACAAACATAAATTTAGACTTTCGACATTATTCAAAGACACATATATTTTCCATCGCCCGGGAGCGAGACGTCGGAGTGATCCGACGCGATTAAGTCTATTTGTCTCTGTCACTCTCCCATCGGCCGACAACGAAATCAAAAGTTCTCGTTTTCGTTGGGTGCTTGATTTTCTCAGAGACATTTAAAACCAACAACAGAAACATTCATTGCAAAACATTACCGAGAAATCTTATTTTTCTCCTCTACAGTGATATCGTAACTAGGTTAAATAGTGGAATTTTCTCTCTCAATGTTCAACTATGGTGAGGTCTTGCCACGTATCCAAAATTCTGATTGAAATTTGAATGTAGAAATATCATTTAGAATAGAAGGCAGAAATATTATATAATGTGTCAAAGCACTGTTTTTATGCTCTATGGAAAATAATATATACATAAAAGGAGCTCTTTGAGGCCTTGATTTTACCGTCATCAACCACTCTGTTTTAGAACGAAATTCAATGAAAAAATAACTTAAGAGTTATTCTTACCGTTTTTTTAAACTTTTCCTGCTACATGTGGTGTTTAATTAATAGTATCCTCGTTAGACATACGATTTTTTTAATACCTGATTGATGATCCAGAGAATTCATTATTAATATGCCCAACCAAACGAAAAAACTTTAATACTTTTCTTTAGGATTACTTTAATAACACTTTTCGATTCACACACACACACACAAAGAAGCGCAATAATTAGATTTCATCTAACGAGTTAAGGCCGAGACGATTGAGGTGACTGCGTAACGTCGGACTCTAATTCAAGTCATCTTATCTCTAGGGAGGAAATTTACCAACGTTTTACGATGGATAAAAAGCGAGAGTGTTTGGCAGTCGTTTTGTTTTATTAACAGACTTTTGAAATGGGTTACCCAAGTACAAAAGAGAACTATTCAAGGATCCTGAGTTGGATACTAGCCAATGTTGATACCGCTTCTGCTTTCAGTTGTGTGTCTGTCGGGTTCTGATAATTTGCATATTCATTTATCTGAACGACATGCATAAAAAATTTGGGGTGCCGAAAGCAACTGATTTTTTCTCTACATCTCGTTTATCGAGAGTATAATAATTCGGAAAATATTTTATTACTTATTTTTCCTACATATTGCATATAAGAGAAGCTGCGTAATGGAGAGCATTTTACTTATTTTAACTAGAGATTGCTATATCGGACCTAACGTTCAATAATGGTATTTTTTAGGTCTTAATACCTAAATACTGGCTTTAATACCGGTAGTAGGAATTTCAGAAAAAAGGGAAAACACAGATGTTTCTCTGGTTTATTTGCCAGTTTTATTAGAGGAGAATAAACATCGAAAAATCAATCAAAAAATTATAACAGTTTATAAAGAATCACAAAAAAATAAGTGAACAAGAAACATCTTATGTATTTAAATCACAAAAAAAAGTTTGAATATAGCTATTTAGTCATTGGTACTATTACAAAATTTTTTTAATGTTTCCTTAAGAATAATAATGCCGCAATTGTACTGTCATTAAAAATGGAACATAATTTTCTGCTAAAATTCCAGCTATGTCAAAAACGCTCTTTTATTATCTAAACTAATTGGTGGTATTGTTAGCAATACGTGCGCGCGACATACTTTTTCTAGGAATTTAAAATGACTCAAAATGATTTCAAATGTATCGATTCTCGTGATATGGTTGTGGATATAACTGATTTCGGTGTTGTATTTGATTAGTTGAAATTTTTTTAGCTATCGCTAATTTTAAATTTTGCTCATGGGACAATTCCTTTTTACTATCGGCATTAGTGTCATCATCTACTATAAATGTACTGTATTTTTCTGAATGGGGATAGATTTATGGGTATATCAAAAAAAAAAATTACTAGAAAGCTGATCAAATTTGAGTTGGTTGGGCACGTTTTTCCTTTTTATTTTCATTTTAAATATCATTATAGTTATGTAAATATTGTAAGACATTTTTTATGTCGGATTATCTTTCTTCTGTGTGCGCGATTTTTCAATATAATACATAATTCTTCACACATAGTGATGTGTGATGTTTTTTTCTTAGACTACAACATGAAATTTATTGCTGGATTAGTTATTAATAAATTAGAATCTCTCCGTCATAGTGCCTCCATAGCCAGTTTTATTGAAAGTAGAGCTGATACAGTTCTTGATATTAAGTCAAAATCACTATTGAAAAAATTCACTTGCAGGGTTAAGCCGATTGTGGCTTTTTGGAATGGAATTTTCAATTTCAAGAATCCTTCCATCATTTAAACTAAATTGTTACAACATGTGTTTTTGAATCTAAAATTATTTTTCTAATAGAATGCTCATTTACACTTTCTGGAAATTAGTTTGAAAAATTAAATATAATTGCTATGTTAACAATTTTATTTTTATTTCATTAAAAAGAAGTCTCCGCTTTTAATCACCGTCATCTACTAGCTTTCAACATTCAATTCATCACCTTAATGTTATCTTCTCCATAGAAATATTCTCCATTTTCTAGGAATAGGAGATCTTTTTAATATTATATATCAAAATAATATAAAAAGATATTATTTGAAAAAGGTATTATTTATTATATTTGAAGGGTAGAATATTTTTTGGTAATTAAACATAACTAACTCTCCACATCGCAATTATTAATTTTTTCGCAAATATGTAAAAATTTTCACCTGATAATGGTTCTGATTGACAAGTTATTTTCTTACATATCCTAAGCTATTACATATGAAATTACGATACCACATTTTAACGCAATGTTATTAATCAGATTCATTTACATATAATTGCTTAAACCAAGTATCTAAGATCTCTTACTTGCTCATTTAATTCCACAAATTTTACTGTAATTTAACAAATATTTTATCTTGTAAGCATCTAAAGAGTACAAACTCTTTGTATTTAGGAAGTTCATTTTAGAAGGGGTTTCTTTTGACTAACTGCTTGTACGATATTTAAGACAAAATTCTTAGTCAACAAGGATTTACATTTTCCTCCGTTAATATTTGAAGTTCCAAGTTAAAGTTTTGATATAAGAAAATATACAATCATACTGTATCTTATAGAGAAAGAACTATGGAAAATAAAATTTGTACTAAGAGGAAGCATAGTAAAATTACATAATTTTATATTTTAAACTTAAACATTTCGAAATGGTAAATGATTGTTACTTCTTCTGAGTGCCAACATCCTTATTTCTGCAATAACTTGATAATAAAAATATCCAAAAAGTGGAGAAGGTATAATAAATGTCTAAAATTGTTCCCTCATGACAAAGTTGGTGTTTAGAACTATAGCAGTTTGTTGCCAACAAATAAACTGATACTTATTTGCATACACTTTTTTATTGCTATTTTTGTTTTTTGTAATAATTCGGTAAAATATGTCAGCGATAGAATTTGAGCATATCATTAAAACTCAAATATAAAATACTACAAATTATCTGAAATTATTGTATAACATTCAGTATCATCTAGAGTAATTTGTTTCTCATGTCTAATATTTACATTAGTATCATGTGTTCGTATTTTAAAAGTTGTTTTAAAAGGGGTATTGTTTTAGCTTTATTGCTTTTAATTTAATTTCAATTTAAAATTGCTAAATGAATGTGTAGCGCTGTTTGAATATTTCCTTTAATAGATAAAAATGATTCTTTTTATTTTAATATTATTATTAATTTAAAAATCATTATTTTATTGTCTAGGTTAGTAATTGTTCAAAGTTTTCTATATATGGCGCAATATATCAAATCTCAAGCTGAGCGAATTTATTGTGTTTTATCTGATAACATGGATTATTTGGCTGTTACAGGACACAATTCCTTAAAGTAAGTGTAAATGATTTATTATATTTGAAATTTAGAGTCCTAAATATAATTAGTGTTTAATAATTTGGATATTAAATTCTATAAAGTTTTGCAAACATGATATGAAAAAATTTGTGCAGCAATATTTCTTACTAGATGGAATTATTTTAATATATATATAAAACCTGATTTTAAAATATACTTAAGACTTTTATATTATAAAAATATATAGTTCTGATCGAGTTTGCAGTATTACTATTAGTTTGACTTTATTTGAAAACTTGTAATTCTAAACTCTGTGAATGATTAGAGATAATTTTGCATTAAAGATATCATGAGATCTTTATTGAAAAATTAAATGAAAAGTGATTTTAAAAAACAAAAAGATTTCTCTTGAAAGTATTTTTGTTCATTTTAGAAGAATATAAGTATAAGCCAATAATTATTTTATAAATAACGAAAAGTCATTTGTATATTACATACAGAAGGGATAATTTTAATAATGGGTGAATTCTTTTGGGGAAGAAACACATTTATTTTAAATGTTAGTGTGTTTACATCTTAGCATAACTATCGCTGTTTAGCTGAAATCAAGCAGCATACTTAGGAGTTAATTGATAGTTTCAAATATATATTTATATAAATCAATTTTTAAGTATATCAACATCATTCTGTTCGTTCAGTTGTTAAATATATCCAAAAATTGAAAAATCAGTAGATGTTTAAAGGCGGAAAATATAATTGAGTTGATATTTTTCTATTTGAATGATTACCATTTATCAAAAAGTAGCTAAATTAATCTACAAAAATTTAATTTATTCATTATTACAAATGCGTAATTCTTATTTATTTAGAATAATCTGTGAGGTGAATCAAAATCACTTTCATACTTAAATACAAAATACCAAAATTTTACCACAAATGTTTGTATAAATATTTTCCTATAATCTGCCATTATACTTAAGGAATCTTTAAATAGTTACTTTTTTATTATTCCGTGAGAGACCAATTATTAGTTTGTATGAATTTTGTTATTCTCTATCCTTAATTCAAGTTAAAGCATACATAATGTTTACCTTCTTAATGATCGGAATTTTGAAGTTTTTAATGATCTTCATGAACTGAATATTTCCTCTGTTTGACTTTACAATTGTTACGCAAATTTTGAAATTGATATTTGGGAAGATTACATCGCATTTTCCCCCAGCAAAGTTAGATTCATTTAAAATTATCATGGTGAATATGCTGTGTTCAAAGGGGCTTGTTACAGACATCTCTTCTTACTATCGCTAGTAACTAAATAGTTGCATCACGTAAAATTTTCATGGAAAAGATGTAATTTGCAAAATATTTCATTTTCATGGCTTTCATACAAAGTATGCAAGTTAATGCAAGTACAAATATCTACTGTTTATGAAAGAAATATTCACAGCATGTTTCTCATTTATAAATTATGTTTGAAATTGTTTTCATATCAGAAATTGATTGCATTACTTGGCTAAATAGGAATAAATGCATACAATTCATAGTTGATATTGAATTGTAGTTTGCTAACAATAGGCTAAACAACTGTTACTATATAAAGATCTCAATAGAGTAGTCATGTAATTATGGATTCTATGCGTGTGTTCTGACACGTGAGTGACCACTGGAGTACTTGTCTATACTTAGCACTGAGTTGGGTTCTGTCAGTTAGATGAAAGCTGCCGTGGGAATCTTCGTAATTTAGAAGTGGGAACAAACCAGAAGCCCTCAAAATTGACCTGTCAAATAAGAGGTATCAATTTTCTTGGAGAACATTGCGACCACGACCTACTTAACGCACCATTTGTACTTCTAGCGAACATAATAGATCTTCGGAAATGTCGGGATTCGAATTCTCTACCTTTGAAGAACGGTAACAACGCCTAACCAAGCAGACCGACACAGCCTAAATGTGTTGAGACGTCACAACCCGTGAGATAAGAAATAACTGACAAAATACAAGTCCTCAAATGAAGAATACAAATACGCCATTAATAACATGTAGCAGCTTCTCTGTAAAGCAAATGACAAATTTCTCTACTTCCATGCTGTACTTGTTATGATTACTTTTGTGATCATCTGCTTTCTCATGAATTCATCTTCGTGATTTCACACCATTCAGAAATGGCTTCAGAACTATCATTCAGAAAGTCGAGCTGGTTTTCAGTGATAAATTATGAGCAACCGCTGATTAGTGTCATGTTATCTAGATAAACTTAATGAGTTATAGTTGTGCTATTACTTCACGAACTCAGAGCCCAGTAATGAGATTTTTTGTAGACAATAAATGTCACCAAGTCCATGAGGTTTTAGAGCATCAGGGATTTTTAGCGCAATAGTTTTGGCTATACTTAATGTCACATCACTGACAGAAACGCCTTCAATGCTGTGTTCTAAGAAAAATATAAAAACAGAGGGCGAGTGTCATATTTATTGACAATTCACGGTTGTGTACATTACATAATGTCCATTTTGATTGTCGCCATGAGCACACATTGCCAACATACATTAGATGTTTTCATACCTTGAGAAGCTACGGGCTTTCAGTGGATATGTAAGTCTCTATAGCTCTTCGCTATTGTATTAGTCTCTATAGTTAATTCTTATCTTTTTCGATTTTCCATTGTACTTAAAATGTTTGATTGCTATTTTTGCCTCCTCGATCTCTCGATAACACAGCATATCAGAGTCTGATTTAGGATTGCTAAACTATTATAAGTAATCAAGCGCTACTTTTGAAGAACAATGGCTTAATTTTAAATCCGTATGGACTGTTATACTCGAGCATCCCATCAAATCTCTTCAAACCCGTATGTAATCTGATGATTGCCGTCCTTGCTACCTAACTGACTATTTTGGATACTGGTTTGCTAAGATTTTCTGTAAATTTATTGACATGTTTTTTTCTGTCTAATGTTTGCTTTCCATAAGTTTAAGTGTGATCTCTAATACTTCCTGGTGTAGCAAATTTAATGATAAATATTGCGGTTACTAATTTCTTACACCTTAACGTTTTAGTGAATTAAAGCTTTATAGTTTGAACTTGCTGTGGAATCGTTAGTACTTGGCTTTAAATTTAATTGCTTATATTTGATTTAAATCTTGATAGTCAAGGATTATAATGATTTGTAGTCCTTTTTCAACTATAAATAATATTTAAATTGTCCTTGTTTGCAAAGATCCGTATAGTAAAAAACAAATAAAAATTAATTTCTAAAACTATTAGTTCATATACTTCATAATATATGTTTATATTAGTCAATCACAATTCATAAGTTCCCATTAAAAAAATTCTCTTTCTAAATGTTTGGCAAGCTTGGAGAAAGCTTTCAATTTTTTTAAAAAAAAATTATTCTTAAACACACCACTAACCCTCCTTGATATACAAAATATCTAAGAGTCCCTGATCCAATAAAATCCATTTGCAACAGTTTGATTTCGCCTAAAAGTTGCTGATGAGATCCCTTTACCCTCCTACTCTCCCTCCATAAAGACGAGTTGACAGTCGAACGGTTAGTACTTCGGCCTTCGTTTCGGTTTCAACGGTTCGTGGGTTAGAATCCCGCTTGGGACATGGATGTTTGTAATGGTTCAAAATAAACTGTAGGTTTCAATCTTATTAGCCCTCATGTACAAAAGTGACCATTGAGAGACAAGCTAACTTATAAACAAATCTAACTTCTCGCCCTAGAACTTCATTACATTACCAGTAGAAAGTCACTCCAAAAACGGAAGTGGTCTCAGCACATAGTAAAAAGTGTTCGAATCCAGGTTATTTCGCCTGTTACCGCCTCAATGCCTCTCAAGCTACAAGGGTGCTTTTCAACAAAAGAAAGTAATTTAGGGAAATGACTGATATGTGCATATGTGGACCTTAAAAACCAACAACAGAAAAATTACTCGCAAAACTTTACCGTGAAATCTACATTTCCTGCTCTACAGTGATATCGAAAGCAGGTGTAATATTGGAATTTTCTCTCTAAATGTTCAACTAAGGTGAGGTCTTGCCACGTATTGATTAAATTTAAATGTAGAAATATTATTTAGTGGCCGGCAAAAATATTCATGTATCAAATCACTGTTTTATGCTGGAAGGAAAATAATATATATATAAAAGTAGCTCTGTTTTTACCGTCCTCGACCACTCTGTTTACAATAAAATTCAATAAAATAATAGCTTGAGAGTTATTTAAAAAAAATTTTTTTTAATTTTTTCTGCTACATGTGCAATTTAATTAATAGTACACTCGTTGGACATACGATTTTTTTATTACATGATTGATAATCCAAAGTATTCAGTATTAATATGCCGGACCAAACGAAAAAAAGGATTACTTTAATGACACGTTCCGATTCAATGAAACGTACTAATTTATATTTCATCATACTAGTTAAGACCGAAACGATGGAGGTGACTGCGTAACGTCGGACTCCAGTTCAAGGCATCTTATCTCTAGGGGTGAAATTTACAAATGTTTCACGATGGATAAAAAGTGAGAGTGATGCTCAGACGTTTTCTTTTATTTTTAAGACTTTTGAAATTGGTTGCCCTAGTTAGTGCAAAAGAGAACTATTCAAGGATCCCGAGTTGGATACTAGCGAGTGTTGATGCTCCTACTTTCAGTTGCTTGTCTATCGGGTTCTTATAATTTGCATATTCTTCATTTAATCTGAACGACATGCATGAAAAAATTTGGAATGCCGAAAGCAACTGATTTTTTTCTCTACATCTCGTTTATCGAGAGTATAATAATTCGGAAAATATTTTATTACTTATTTTTCCTACATGTTGTATATAAGAGAAGCTGCGCAATGGAGAGTATTTTACTTATTTTAACTAGAGATTGTTATATAGGACCTAACGTTCAATAATGGTATTTTTTAGGTCATAATACATAAATACCGGCTTTAATACCGGTAATAGGAATTTCAGAAAAGAAGGAAAACATAGATATTTCTTTGATTTATTTGCCAGTTTTATCAGAGGGGAATAAATATCAAAAAATCATTTGTAACTTTTAAATTATAATACCTTATAAAAAATCACAAAAAATAAAGAAACAAGAAACATCTTATGTATTCAAATCACAAAAAAGTTTAAATATCGCTATTTAGGTTTTGGTACTATTACAAAATTTTTAATGTATTATTAAGAAACATAATGCCACAATTGTACTGTCATTAAACAGGGAACATATTTTTGTGCAAAAATTAGCAGCTGTTAAAAACGCTCTTTAATTATTTGAACTAATTGGTGGTATTGTTAGCAATACGCAGGCGATACACTTTTTCTAGGGATTTAAAATGACTTCAAATGTATCGATTCTCGTGATATGGTGTGGATATAACTGATTTCGATGTTTTATTTGGTTTGTTGAAACTTTTTTAGCTATCGATAATTTTAAATTTTGATCATGGGACAGTTCCTTTTATACTGAATTCTTCTGAATGATTGGTTGGGCTCTTTTCTTCCTTTTTATTTTCATTTTAAAAATCAATTATGTAAATATTGTAAAACATTTTCTAGTTCGGTATATCTTTCTTCTCTTTGCATACTCTTTTATACTCTACTTAATAAATTTACCATCAAAGAATTGTTCAGCAAGATTGTGTAGGCCATTATTAAACTTGATTTTACTCTTTAAATATTTATATTGCTTCATGATTCAGTAAACACAATCCTTTGTCCATTATATTAACAAAAATATATTTATTCATTCTTCCTAAAACAATACATTCGTCCCTCATTTTATGTTTTTTTAGAAATTTATGTTACCAAAATTGAAAACTTTTTTTATTTACCTTTTGAAAATGTAAAAAGATACAATTAATCAGATTAATCAAAGGAGCGCTAATACGTATTTTATGGATTGCCCCGATTTAACTCACCAAAAATATTAGGATTTGTTTTTCGTTCTACACGTGCTGTCAGCTTGTTAGATAGGTCAGCTTGGTATATACTTTTGTTTTTATTTTTATTCGTCACAAGGATTACTTTCTCTCATACATGTAAACATGACGGTCCTATTGGAAAATAGAAACGAGTGCTTCGTCTCGGACAGGAAGGAAATCTTGGTTCAAAGTAAATCTTTCTGTTTGTTTGATTGGGGTGGAAAAAAAGTGCATCCAACGCAGGATATGTGAGACATTAATTGGTGAACTGTGTATGATAATAAAAACAAAATGCTGTTTTAACTTATTTATAAAAAAGTGAAAGCGTTTGAATGGTTGAATAAGATATCAGAGTATAAAATATAGGATGTTAATAATAAGATATCAGAGAATATTATGAGACGGTGCTTTGGGTCAAAATTCTCTTATGCATTAATACCACAATGATCAGATTTGAGTTCAAGGACAGTGAAAAGAACTTTCTACATAATCTGCTACCTTACATTGTTATATTGACGATTTTCTTGATATAATAGTGTGGGTGGCTCTTGGTTCTATTCCCACAGACTTTAATGCATATTTCAAGTGCATTAATTATCCACTCTTATATCAAAAAGTTTGTCATTTTCCACCTTATTTTTTGATATTTATTGGTAGCCGAATAGTTTGAACACTTGCCTTGGGTTCAACAGTTCTTGAGTTCGAATCCGATCTTGGGCTCGGATGCTTGCAGTGGTTCGCAATTCTCTTTAAACCGTAGGTCAAGGTCTAATTAGGCCTCGTGTGCAAAAAATGACCCTAAAGCGACATACAAACAAATTGGATCTTGGCTGAAATCAGAGTTCCACTGGACGTACTACAATGTCCAAGTAAACCAACAGTGTTTAAATCTACAACTTAGCCATTCTTTGGATTAATCAACCTTGGATACATCGAAACACTGGTAGGAAATGACTAGTATGGAAAACTTGAGTTGTAAATTTGCTTCAGCTTTTGTCAAGTTTAGATGCTATGTAGGCAATCATTCGCGAAGAAACATGCACGAATGTCACGTAATGCTCCGGCATTTTAGCGACATTTATTACTGGTCATTGAGGAGACACTCATAACAGACTGAACAGACAGAATCTCTTATCTTATAGACTTTACTTCTCTTATCTCTTTCATCATCTTATAGAATACCGTGTTCCACTTTATACATAATTAATTACTTAGTTGTTAAAAGAAGAGGAATGTATTTCCATTAGAATTCATCAGATGATTAGGATTTGGAAATATTATCTTTCTGACATTATAATAAAATTAATTTTTTCCGTTTAATTCAAATTAATAATTTGTGCTAATATTTTAATTCTACGTGGACTCATCTTTTTTGAAGCTAAGAAATTATGCAGCTTCAAATGCATATACATCATTAGGTTTTGCAGCTTTAGATTGGTATCAATGAGAAATTTTTTATTTTTACATAAATGCAAATGCTTAAAAATATTATTTCCTAATCATGATTGTAATGATTTTTTTATACATTTGGATTTTAAATGATTCTATTGTTAATTAATTTTTTATCATTTTAGGTTTATTTCAAACCAACACTTGCAGCTAAATTTACTGGAGCTTCAAATTTAATGGATCTGTTGACATCGATCGTATTGCAGTGGATAGTTTTAATAACTTGTTATTTGGATAGCTGATTTTAAAATTTTATTTACTTTTAAAGATATACGCTATTATTACATCATATATATATACATAAATATATACTTAGTTTCAGTTAAAAAGAATATATTCCTATTAAAATTAATCAAATAATTAGGGATCGGAAATATTATCGTTCTACAGCATATATATATATATTATATTCAGCTATTTACCCAGTTATTATGTTATTTAATGGTTAGGTTCGTTTTGGTTAAATTATTAAAATGATAAAGTAATTAGTTTTAAAGTTATAGATTTTTTTTTTGTTATCTTGTTTAAAAAAGATTTATAGGGAGTTGTGTAAAATTATCTTAATCCTAAATTATTTTACTTAGTTTTTAACTGTAATATTAATAATGTTAACTGTGATTTTAAAAATAATATTTAATAGTTGTTATTTAATTATCTATATTTTATTTCACAATTTCTAAAATATATTAAGAGCTGAATATAATGTTAGAGGGTGATAAATCCAAACAAAAAAGAAGTTGTACTTTTATAATTTTTTAGTAAAATTTTCTTTAGTGTGGTGTCTTTATTTCTCGCACATAACACGAATATTTCTATTAAATATGAGTTCAGTACATTTTTCCATAGCATAATTTGAGTGGAAAAGTTTATTGTTTAGATTCAAAAAAGGAAGATATATATAGATATAATTTAAACTAAATGAAAATATTTTATTAGATAAAAGAATATTAATTTTTCACTGATAAAAAAAAGGGAAAAAAATTAAATATACTATATCATAGTTAGTATCATAAATTCATAGCGTATATAAAAGTAATTACACTCCCAAGTGGTTTGATGGCATTAAACTTTATACTTTGATTTTTAAAAAATCGCTTCAGTGGGGAAACAATATTTTCTGTTTTATCTCCTCACTGATGTGGGAAAGACTACCTGCTCAGGGGTTGACCTCGTTCTTGTTCAATAAACTAAACACAGCTTTAAGGTGTGATTTACTTAGGCTGTGTCACGCTCTCAAGTATATATATATATATCCTTGCTTAAAATATATATATATAATATATATATCCATATCCTTGCTTAAAATATTGTGTAAATATGATATAATGTAATTTTAAGATAAAATGATTAATTTAATAATCAAGTTTTAAATTCAAATGTTCGAGTGACATGAAAGTTAATTCTTGTGTTTTCAAAGTAACCGTACCAAATTAAATGCAATTTCAACATTCACTGACGAATAATTTCAAATCATAATAAGGTAAATTCTGATTAATTAAATAGTTTTCATTTAACACATAAATATCGTGTTCGCAATAATTTGTAACTATTACTTTTTGCACAAGATGGCTAATTATACCTTAAATTATTCCTTAATTATATTAGCCATAAATTTGAATTGAATCTGGGAAGCGATATACAAGTAATTTTTAACCATTAATTTACTGCAATCTATTACATCGGCTTCGTTAACATTAAAAAAAAATAATTTCAGTAAAATGCTTTTTGGTCGCAATAAAAAGTGAGAAAAGATCGAAATCCGGTGTTATTACAAGCTTAATATTTTAGTTAAAAATAATGGGTAAGATCTACACACTGAAGAAATGTCTAATAGTAGGCTGTTTCTGTATATCGATCCTATTTAAAAAAAAAGTTAAGATAATTAGCCATTCTTTCATACGAATAAAGATATATTTATGTTATTTTTTATTACTTATGATAATTTGTTCTAGATTTAACATGTTGAGATTTCAACGTTCAAATGACGAAAAAAATGTCAATGATTATTTACATCATTAATTTTTAGAATATTACGTACATAAACTTTATTACGATACAGAAATTCGAGGAAGAATCAAAATGCACGTTTATAAATAACTACAGTATGAATAAATTTAGCTTTATATCGTAGGAGTATAGAAACGATTCACGATCCTATTTGTAAATTTAAAATTAAATATAACATTTCCAGTTCATTTGTTTTAATGCATTAAAAAAATTATATACTGAGATTATTACTTGGATTATGTTCGTTAGGTATATACTGAGTTTAAACCATTTTCTTAAATGACGGTCAAGGTAGAGATGTATGGTATTGTCTGCCACTTCATGCCCCGGCAGAAAGGAAATTTTGAACTTCTGAATTGTTTTAACATTTATTTCGTATAATCTTCATTTTTGTAATAACAAATACAAACCCGTTTATACATCATCACACAAGATAGGACAGAGGTAACATCTATGTCAAAAATTTGGAACTACAACCTTTGGTCGAAACATAATCTTCCTTGATATATTTCCTTTAATGGTTTTAAGATTGGTTATTTGGCTTACTTTTCCTCCCACCGATAAACAAAGTCGATTCAAATATCCCTTTCTAAACAAACCACTTTAACAGGGATTAATTTTCTAAGAATATTAATACGGTTAATGTAATCCAAAAGTTCTATGGATGCATATTTAAAGAATGTGAGAAAAATATTATATACGTAGCAAAAGCAGTTTACTGTTGATCTTATTACGCATCATAATTTTGTAATGTCTATACCAATTGATAGACACGTAACGAATCTGTGAGAAAAAGCACGTGAAAAAATACAGTTTATGCATACAGATAAGGTTAACGTTACAGGTTTTTGAGGTATCTTTCATTTTACTAAATAAGATTGAAATGCTTCAAATTTTAAATCACGATCATGTAAAGGGCCCACGAGCAGGCACCACCTTCATCGATTGGAAAAAAAATTCGTTTATAGATACTATAAAAATATCTTGCAGATAATTTTTAATAATATATACGTGCTAACTTGTAACTGTAAATTCTAGTATTATATAAGTTTTCAACTCTTAAAATCTCTCTTAATAAACCCAGTGATAAGTTAGTATTTTACTTTCATCAGTGACGGTGTAAGTTAATTAATTTTTTAAACTAATTCTATATTAGAAGACGGGAAAACAATTATAATATTATGGAAATAGAATGTATTGTTAAATAAGCTTCAACATTGTTACCTTTTATTCATCACCAAGAATCAATCATTTAATGAGATAATTTATTCTTAATTGTAGAATATATCCAATTCATAGAATTCTCGCTTTTTTTTCGATATATCAGCCGTGGGTTAATTTTTTATCTTGGCTTTAGATATTAACAATAGTTCTTATTCCACTTTAAGTCATAGGTTTCAATCTGAATATAGCCATCTTGTGCAAAAATAATTGTTAAATGACAAACAAACCTTCCTCTTGCCTTGAAATGCGAAGTGAAAAAGAATCACATAGTGGCAGTAATCTAATAACTTAAAATGTTTGATGAACAACACGTCTTGATTAATAAACAAATCGTATTGTTTGCATATTTCTGAAGACAGAAACCGTTATATATGAATCGTTTGAAGCTACTATTAAGTGATGAGGTCAATGTCTGAGCAGACACTCCTTTCTCTATGAGCACATTACAATGTAAGAGCATGTTTAAGCCATTTTATTACGAAGGATCTAAGGCGGGGTCAAATAGAAACTTTCCAGTCTTAATAGCAACGCCTTATCTCCCAGATAATCTTTGCTTCAATTAATTATAGAAATATAAAAGGAAAATACAATTATTTGAAACGTGTTGCTGTATGCAAATTTTCTAATTAAAAGCTTTCATTTGGGTGAACAATAAAATACAGCTTAACTATACGATGCTGCAGTGGTTTCTATTTTAATTGCTAATTATCGCAGGCTTAGATATAAAATACATAGCTTCTTGGTCTTCAGTTTAAGAATTCGTGCGTCTGAATGTCTAGTCGGACATAGATATTTAGTGTTTCGAGTTCATATTTAAACAATATTTATGTCTAGTTACATAGCTGCCAACTCTACTGATAGGAAATTCCTGATTTTTCACCATTTCTCCCGATTTCCCTATAATGTAGGAAAATCTACTGATTATTGGCAATTTCAGATAAAAACTTAGAAACAGCCGAAATTTTGCCGAAAAAAAATTCTATTGGGTTGTTTTAGTAGCTTAAATAATCAATAGATGGCGCATTAATACAATGTTATATTATAAAATAAGGAAAATGTGTATCGAGTTTCGAACCCCATCTGTCCGCCGTGGTAGGATGACGCCTTAACCTCCTACGAGTTGGTAGCAGTATAATTAACATTCAAAGCAGATACCAGATGCCCGTTCCCAAAAGCAGCTCAATTGCTATTGCTAGGAGGAATATTAATAGTTATTAGTAATTTAATTAGGAAAATGTTTGTAACTGAGTTAAATTTATTTAGTAATGTATTTAATGTAATTTTACAAATTTCATATTTATAAATTGCCCTAGAGTAGTAAGAGTTGCCCTATAAAATAAATATTGGGACACATCGATGGTTAATTTTTTACGCGTGTAGTATATTCTATTAATTTTCCTAGTCCTTTATGAGGTTGACGAATATTTTATTCAAATATTAAGATTAACACAAAATATGTGTATTCAGCATAAATCATTCTCAAAATGTACAATCCAAAGAGTAAATTTGTCTTTTTGCGGTACTACCGTTTTAAACATTCAAGCAAAAATGTCGCTAGTGTCTCCCGATTTTTTTTTTTTTTTCTCAAAATCAATCTACTAATTTTTTATTCTCCAGGTTCCAAGGTTTTAAAAGAAATGTTTTCATTTAAAGATGCTATGTGTATGTGCATAAAAATTCGATACATATTAAGATTTAATGTGGAAAGAAACTATCCAACTATTTTTCTGGAAACTACTTATCAGCTATTGTTAGAAAAAAGGAAGTTTTTAATATCCCTTGGAGATTAAATATCGAACATAATCACTCATCGCTAATGAAAATATATTTTCCTCAAAACAATTTAGTATCACATCGTGAGAGACAACCATTCGTTTCAAATAGAGATACAAATCACTAATTAGGAAATTATATATATTGATATTAATTAATTGATACTGAAGTATAGTTTATATATCTAAATATTGTAATAGCTTGTCCATTTATTGACTAATAGATTTTCAAAATTCGTAGTTTATTTGTAAAAATATACAGATTCTTTTTAGTTATTTTAACTTAATATTTAAAAAAAAACTGCTAAAAACAGGAATGAATAATATTAACTCATAAAGGTTATATTCTCACCTTTTATAAAACGAAATGATGCACTATTTTGAGGTACTGTAGATTTTTTGAATAGTTGAAACTCAAATGATGGGTTGATTTCAGACAAAATTAACCATTCGGTATATCGCATTGAAACAAATCAGGCAAAATAAATTCCATATATCTTGGGTGTTTAATTTTCATTTTTTGCACACACGATTGCTAATTCAATCGGAACTAAAGTGTTTAAGTGGATTCCGAGCCACTACAAACGTCCATACACAAGTTGGGGAATCGGACTGTTGAACTGAAAACAAGAGCGCTAGCTCGCTTGGGGTGGAATGTGAGAGCAATTGAAGGATACAGATAACTCGGTAATGAATATTAAATCGTTAGATTTGTCGGTATTTGACAACTTTTAAATTGGCTCTGTGTATTTGGACGAAATAATTTTCCCAACTGAAAATTCGACAAGCACCTTAAAATTTTAAATAGTAACGAGGACAACTGAACGGACTCTTTCCTTTTTATAATAGTGTAACATTTCTGCGGCCTGATATTTGATGCAAGCTCCAGTCGCCATTATTGAACACAGAGGATCTTTTAGTCTCCTAATCAAGCTACCACACCCTTATATTATGTAAATTTTTTGAAAATTATTAACCAAAAAAAATTAATTCATTTGCTCTTTTAAAATTAATGAATAAATTCAAATTTATCCAGTCCAAACGTGATGTACAAGTATCGATTATTTAGGCTGACAAGAGTGATTGTATAGTTGCTGTACAATTGCACACAAGGCTACCCACAAGTTAAAGCAAATTCCGAATCATTGCAAATGTCCCTGTCCAAAATGTTAATCGAACCCAAAAACGAAGGTAACCATTCAGCATTCCTGAAAATGATTAGCTTGGATCCAGGATTTCTAATAAATTGGTAAATGATAAAATTGATTTTATGTCCAGCTTCCTTTTATGAATACTCTTATGTAATTTGAAATAGAATATATACAATGTTTTATACATATAAACGTGGATACAAAATATTTTTTTAAATTTTCTTATGGTATTCAAACATAAGTAAAAAACCCTAAGTTTTCTTAGGTTTATATAATAGATTAGGAACATTTATATATATTCCATAACATCTTTCAGAATCGTTGCCACTACCTGAATTTAAGGTGTTTCTGGATAGTCGTCGTCGAAAAAGCGTTGTTGCGAAAAGGTAGCCGGTTTAATATTATTCTACTCAAAGATCCGTCATTTTTATTGATAGCAGATAGGAAAAGTACAATAGGCCATGATGCATCTGACGTGGCAAACAAGTTTGGTGGTCTTCAAGGTTTTGAATACCCCCTTGGGTATGGAGGTTTACAGCAGTTTGGTATCCATTTAAATCCCAGTCTTATAAACCCTCGCGCGTATAAATTGAGAGATGATTACTCAACAGTCTGGTGTAACCCAAGAAAACAATTCATGAGAAAAATTTATCTTTAGAGCATTTATATACAGTAGTCATTTTGACATTTTTCAATGCATCTTTTTCATTAATAGTATCAAAATGGAAAAATATTTTTATCATGTTACATTTCAGTTGAACTAATTGCAAAATAAGCAACGACCTAAGTAGCAATTGCAAAATACGCAATGAGAAATAGACATCTGGCTTGGGATTTTTCAATTCAAAATTTCGGAGCCAATTAGCACACGGCAATATTTGGTCAGCTCTGATTCGCCACGGAGTTTTAAAAGCACTTGGTGATATTGTCTGGAAATTTTGAATATCAACATATTCCCAGATGAAATTTTTAACCTGCAATTGATATATATACATATATGTATATATATAAACATTTTAATATTCCTACATTTAAAACAAATTAAAAATGAATTATTTTCATCCAACCCAACATTTTCTTAAGTCATTTATGTAAGAATACTATGGTATAAAAAAGGATAGTTCCTACATTCTTTTTCATAAAAAATCTTTCATATAGAATTTCTAAGCGCCGTTAAAGCTAAAAGCAAAACGAAAGATTACTTTTCAAATTAATACAGATTTGATAAAAATATTTTTTATATATCTGACTTAAAACATAGGTCGTGTAGTAAGACGTTATGTACGGGTTTGGTTTGTTTGTCGCTCAATGGTCATTTTTTGCACACGAGGGCTAATTATACCGGGACCTACGGTTTAAAGTGGATTCCGAACCACTACAAACTTCCATGCCCAAGGTAGGATTCGAACCCATGAACTGTTGAACCGAAGGCAAGAGGGGTGTTATGTACGGGGGGATTATGGTAAAGAAAAAGAGCTATCAATATTATTCCTTTACTATGATTCCTAATTAAGAGCGATCGTGGAAGATTATTTTTATAATATTACAAATTTTTAACCAAATGACAAATTTTACAAAAAATGCATTCTTTTTTAAAATTTTCAAAATTAAAAATTGTGAATTTGCTTACTAATCCGATGCTTATATGTTATTTGTAAAATTAGTATTTTTTAATAGAAATATAATTTAGTCTCCGGCATACTTAGTATGTAAAAGCTGATTGCGGAATTAACGATAAATAAAATGAGAGTGAAAGAGCTTTAACACCCAACCCCTTCAGGTGGTTGTAGGGCACATTAAAAAGCACTGATATTTATTTATCTTCTTGGAATGCTTTTTATACAGAGTGGGGCGTATTCACGTGTCACAAGATGCACAGAAAATTGTCAAGCACCCATCCCGAAGAACCTACACATGCAAGAGGTAGGAATAAACCCTCCCTTTCCCTTTGAACAATAGTGGCTGGAATCGAACTCGGGGCATTTCGTTTTGAAGCGAGATGATATACCACTACGCCGCGAACATTGATAGTGCTTATAATGGAAAACTAAGGTATCATTAGAACTGCTTAAAAATAAGAATTTTATTTTCAAAATAACAATGTCAATCGAAACAAATATAATAAAATTTTAACAAATGTGGTAATTTAAAATTTACCGTCACATAGTTGTAAGGCAATGTTTTTTCAAAGTAAGAGATGAGTTCAATCCCATTCACTGTTAAGACATTTCTAGTTTTTATACAGAGTGGGGCGTATTAGTAAAACTGGAGGAAATGGAAATCACTTCGTCTTTCAATGTGTGCAAGATGAGACATGAAATGTTCATCCTGATTACTTGAAAATTTTGGTTTGAGTTGTTTATATATCGGTCATTTTAGAGCATCGGATTCTACCTTTAGCTTTAAGTTCCGGTTATCCCTTGTCA